>OZ010799.1:139375502-139533002 GCA_963932465.1 Maratus speciosus
TGGAAATCGGAAGCTGCTTGACCAGCCCCCTTAAGACAAGAAATTCATCGTTCGAATCCTTTCCCTGACATTTTTCTTTCAGTCAGTAAATTACAACTCTCATTTAAAATATTATTGGAGTAAAAGTTATTTTCTTGAAAATTCATTTCGAAATTGTAGAAAGGCATTGCGGAATACATTACGATAATTATGTAAATGAAAAAATGTAGCATTAACCACAAGGGACATAAATTTACCACTTATTGGAGAATCGCCAATATATACATAAACATATGAAAAATATTTCTGAATGTATTTCAAATGTCGAATTTATTTACGTTGAAAATTTTTTTATAGATGTTCTTGAATCATTTTTCTCTTTCTCCTACATTAGTTTCTTCTTCATCAGAACATCATCCATAATATTCCCGGAGGGGCTCAAATCGTTTCTACATCGTAAAGAGAACATTAGACATTTTTTTAAAAAAGAAGAATTTGGTTTTTCGATAAAATAAAAAAGTCTTAAATGCTATCCGAAGTTATTTTGAGCACACTTAAATGTATAGTGAAATATATAGTGCATCCCAAAAATAGAGACAAAGGTCAAAAATGACATCCCAAGCTAAAATACCTTTCATGTACTTCCAGAAATGATTCAGATACATATTATATTTATTTATTTATTCAGATTTATTGTAAAAAAATTAAACGAAGGTAATATCCATTGTCCCATAAATATAGACATTGTCTTACTTTGCTTTGAAATATTATTAGTAAATTATTTTCTTCAGCAGACGATTATTTATTCAGATTTCTTGAATGTGTATATCGTCTGCTGATCTGACTTTTATTAGTTTGGAATGGTTTTTCGGCTTGTTTTCGTCTGATTAAACAATCTTTTTATAAATTTAACAAAATGCCTAGAGGTATAGAGGTTTCGAAAGAGGAGATTATCAGAGTTTTGGTTTCAGAAAGAGGTATCCCAAGAGGATTTTTAAAAAGTGTTTGCAGAATTTTGCATTATGGCGATTGGCGAGAAATGGTGTAGTAAGAAAAGACCTGGTTGACAAAAGAATTACATCCATGCGTGATGACAGAATCATTCTAAGCATGGCGTCTAGAAAAATATTCCATTGCATCGAACAGCATCCAAATTTGGAGTGTCAATAAATACCATTGACAGAAAAATACTGGAATCTAAACGAAAAAAATTCAACAAAATGTTGAAGTAACCATGCTTAACATCTTTAGTTCCGAAACTAAAATAACTATACAAATGCTTATTCATTGGTTTTTTCCAAACAAAATAACATTGTAAATGTCAGAAAAAATATCTTTTCTGAAATTGATTTTTTAGACCACGGTTCGTACAGGTCCTTGAATTTCTAGACTAAGAAATTCTTCGTTACCAGTATTTTCTTTTGGAAAATCGGTCCTTAAATAAGGCGAAATTTCGCGCGTTTAAACTAGATTTACTTTTCTTTAAAAAAAAATACTGATAATTGGCCTTCAAAATAACGGTACCCGTACGTACCCTGTAGGCGCTTAGTAATTTATGTTCAAAAATATGGATCTAAAACTACAAACCCTCTTAAACCATCAATTTTATAACCATTAACCTAAATTAACGCAAACACAAATTTAAGAGCTTTGCACAAGTAAATAATCTACAAATTCTCGAAAAATTTTATTGAAAAAGATTTAAGTTAAATACTTATGAAAATTTCTCACTTTCTTGGTCATACTGTCTTTTGGGCATTTTTAAGCACTTTGCAAACTCATATGAAAATAACATTTATTTTATGTGGGAATCAGCTTAGATGCTGTCATTTATTCATTTGCTTTGAATGCAAAAAACATTCAGCTATTAAGAAGTGATGTGAAAATGTAAAGAGATCGGACATTTTACTTTTTATAAGGGAAATAACAGAGGTCCCCGTTTGGGGACCTAAGGACCGAAGAGGTTAACAAAACATCACAAAACTGTACGTTTAACCCTTTCAGGGGCGGTGGCTAAAGGGTCTAGCCACCTAATTTTAATTCCAAAACTGACTTCTGGCACGAAGAATATTTTAATAAAAAGTTGCTTTTGTAATTAAAGTGCAAAATAGCGTTTTGTTATTTAGTAAGAAATTCGTTTGAATATTCTGGTGTCAGTCAATTACTTTATCAGTTTACGAACAGAATTTCTCTGCCCCTGAAAGGGTTAAGCTGGCCTAAGAAAATGATGTCTTATGGTGATAAATGGCTGTCAACAATATTAAGTGACAAGAAAAAGTGGAACTTGGATGGACCAGATGGATATAAATTTTACATGTATGATTTCAGAAGCAAACCAAGAAGTTTTTTCAGTTGACAGCAAGGTGGGGTATCAGTAATGACTTGCGGTAGTTTTGAATTTAATGGACAAACATTTTTGGTATTTTGTAGCAAGAAAATGAACTCCCAGGACTATCAGAAAATATTAGAGGACCATTTTATTCCAATACAGAATTTTCTAGGCGGAACAAGCTGTGTATTTCAAAAAGACAAGGCGCCTAGTCATGTGTCTAACTCGACAAAGATGCGGTTTATAAGAATAATATCAATGTCATGGACTGGCCATAGCTTAGTCTGCACTCTGCTGACCACCTGAAAAA
Source organism: Maratus speciosus (assembly GCA_963932465.1). Classification (NCBI taxonomy): domain Eukaryota; kingdom Metazoa; phylum Arthropoda; class Arachnida; order Araneae; family Salticidae; genus Maratus; species Maratus speciosus. Next base: position 139,378,121 of record OZ010799.1, read on the forward strand.
TGTGAAACTGATCCTCCAATCGATCAGAAAACAAGACCTCGCCAATCAAAAATCAGTACAGGAGTCTAAACAGGAGTTTGAAAAGCTCCGCTTAAAAGCAGATCTCCTTAAGGAACAGCTCACCACACTAAACGAAAACATTGCCAGCCAGATCCAACAGATCCCAAAGACTGAAGAAATAGTAGCCAGGCTTGAGGAAAGTCTCCATAGCAGACTCGACAAATTAAGAATTGATAATGATAGGGACGCATACCTTCGTAGTCAACAACCTGCCCTGCTCTATAATGATCAGGACGGCAAGTCTCAAGAGTTCCCTTCACCGACAGAGGAGGTAGTACCGGCGGAGTCACAGCGGAGGCCAGGAGAGGAGAGGCATCTTCGAACAATTGTGGTCAGGGTCAAGAAACGTTCCATGTCTGGACTGGCCATTAGAAACCTGCTCGAAAAACAAAATATCACCTGTCCAAAAGTAGTATTGGAAATCAAATGCCTTCGAAGACAACTGGAACTCTTCTGCCGATCCGCCGAAGAAACGAAAGTCGTCCTAAGTGATCTAAAATCCCATGCTAGAATTGCAGAAGATCTATTCTTCAGCATTAAAACCCTCCCATTTCACAAAACTATCCTGTTTGGAGTTCCCGACGGAACAACACTAACTTATATTACCTCGACGTTGGATGAAATTTACGATTACCACCCAGACGAAATGCGATTCATTAAAGCCGTTCCTTCTAAAAGACCCTCATGCAAGGACTGGCACCTCATTCTGTCAGAAAAATTAGCCATGGCAGTAATCCAAGATGGAGGCATACCACTGGGATACAATCTCTGCAGACTACGGCCACACACCACAGTCCAAAGGTGCAGAAATTGCCAGCGATATGGCCACGTAGCAAAGTACTGCCATAATGATGAAACCTGCGAAATTTGCGGAGAACTCCACCCATCCTCAACCTGCAACAAATCCCCCTCGTGCGTGAACTGTAGACGCGCAAATAACCTTTTCAATGCACACTGCAGAACTGATCACATAGCCTCTGCCTCCAGCTGTCCAACCTTCAAGTTCGAGTATAACAGAGAGCGTGCGAGACTGAACGATCTCTTCCAACTTCCCTTTTGAAATCCCCAAGCACCTCCCCCGGCGGCTCCATCCTCCCACTCTGGTCCGGGACTCCTGGGCGAACATCCTCCTGAACATCGAGGTTATTTTCCTTTTCCGAGTCATGCTCCACCTCCGAACCTCTACTCACCTTACTACCAGGAGGACTACTTCAGCCAGCAGCAGAACTTGGGCTTTCAAGGTAGGAGGTTTTAAACTTTTTATAACATACACAATACACTGTCATCCTCAGCACCTTCTCCCCACCCACCCCTTCCTTTAGGCCGTCTAAATTTTCTCCAAGTAAACATCAATCACTGCATAGCAGCCAGTGTAAGCACAATTAACCACATGGAAGAGAACGAGATTAACATCGCTCTACTGCAGGATGCTTACTGCTCCGATGGAAACCTCGCTATATTCAGCAAGGACTGGAGAAGGTTTTCCTCTCTGAATCTCTCCGCCCACATCGTTGTCAGGAGCTCGAGTCTTGTATGTACCCATCTCTTTACCGGCGACAATAGCGTCTTCATCTCCATAACGGCGAAGGAGGGCGAGATTGTCGTCGGATCCTGCTACGCAGCCCCCTCGGCAAACTTTGGCCTTTGTCTCTCGGAATGGGAACACACCATCACAAACAGGAAGGCTTTCATCCGTGGTGGCGACTTCAACGCGAACTCATCCCTCTGGGGATGTCCGCGTGAAGACGCCCGGGGTGAATTGCTGTCAGGACACATAATTATCCATAACTTGGCACTTGCAAACATGCACAACTCTGAAGCCACTCTCGAAAGACGAGATACAGAAGACAGAGTCATAGCAGAAGGCTGGCCTGACCTAACAATTACAAATTCCTTCACCCTACCACGAATATCACAATGGTCCGTATCAGACAAACACAGTGGCTCAGACCATAAATACATACACTTTTCTTACATGACCTCTCCACTCTACACGCAACGTAGACGCTACAACACAACTCGCGGAAACCTTCGCAAATTTAACAACGTCATCAAAAGTCATAAGTCATCCCTTTCAGCACAACTCGAAGGGGTGCACAACGAAGACACACTCAACTCTTTCACATCTAATTTAATCGAAACCATGCAGACTGCGGCGAAGGCTTCCTTTCGACTGAAAACAGTCCAAAAATCACACACTTTCTCATTCTGGAACAAGGATCTTAGAAAGCGGAGGAACCAACTGACAGCCCTCAGACGCAAGATTAAAACATTGCGCCTGCTCAATCCTATCCCCCCTGAAGTAAAGACCCTTGCAGCACGTCGTACGAGACTTAAAGCAGTTTACAAACGTGAGATTCTGGCGGCGAGACGGGCGGCTTGGAAAAAATTCTGCAGCAACAATGAGAACCCTTTCGGCATCACTCAAAAATTTCTGACCGCAAGTTCTTCACTCCGGATGAAATACGTCTAGAAAGACCAACTCACGAAACCTCGCGACAAAATAACCTGGAATTCCTAACACACACTCTCTTTGGCCCCTCGGCTTATCCCCAACAAGACAACCAGGATATCCTTTTCACAGCACACGAAGACAAACGCTTCACAAAGGCAGAAGTAAAATCAGCACTATACACATTGAATGACAAGAAGGCCCCAGGGCCGGATTCAATTGATTTTCGGATACTAAAACTCACTCACAAACAACTTCCACACATATTCACGCGCTGGGCTAACCTCTGCCTCACCATGAGGTACTTTCCTTTAGTACTCAGGCAGGGAGAGGTAGTTTACTTTCTGAAGCAAGGCAAGTCTCCTTCCGAACCCAAGTCATACAGACCCATCTGCCTTCTTCCCACTCTGGGAAAGCTTCTGGAAAAACTTCTGGTTATGCGGTTGACACACTTCTTGGAGTCAAACAACCTTCTCCACCCCAGACAATTCGGGTTCCGCGAGGGCCACTCATGCGAGCTCGCACTTCATGCCATAATGACTGCCTGTACTGAAAGCATAGCCCAGGGCAACGCAACATTACTCGTTTCTCCAGATATACAAGTCGCATTCGACAACGTAGAATGGCGAGACATTCTCTTACAACTACAAACGCTCAACTGCCCGGGGAACATAGCTGGTCTCATCGGATCCTACCTCTCACAGAGGAGCGTCCTGATTAACTTGGGTGCTGGCACATCTACCCACCGATTACAGAAGGGTTGCCCCCAGGGCTCGTGCCTTGGCCCAATCCTCTGGTTGCTTGTAGCAAATGTGCTACTAACAGAACTAAATCGGCTGGGATTTAAACTATTTGCCTTCGCCGATGATTTCAGCTCCATTTTCTCCGGTCGTTACAGACGTCATCTAGAGGAACAGTTTGTCGAAGCTCTTCCTATTTTCTGCCGGCTCCTGTATTTACTGCACCTCACACTCTCACCACAAAAGTCTCAAGCACTAGTATTCACCAAACCACACAGATATGATCCAAAACGCCCTCCAGTGATGAGGATCAATAATGTCTCCATTCGACACGTACAATTCATAAAACTCCTAGGTATAACCAATGACGCAAATCTTAACTGGATCCCACACATTAACGATCTAAAACTTAAATTGACAGCATATCATAATAATTCATTAAGACTAACTTCTAAATTGGGAGGGGTAGACAACAAAACACTGAAGATCTGGTACCTAACAATAATTGAAAGAATAATACTTTACGGGGCCTGTATCTGGGGGGGGGGTAATTTATCATCCATAGCACAACCTAAACTAAAATCAATACAACGCACTTTTCTCCTACAAATTTCAAGGGGCTACCGCACAATCTCCACAGATGCACTACATATACTTACAGGTATTCCACCCATCACACTTCAATTAGAATACGAACACGCCAAATCCTCAATCCTACAGCTAAAACGTGACACAGTAATAGATTCTCTTTTTCCAAACACAACATTGCAATACAAAGTCCGGAGCTGGCAGCTCCGCCCCGTTGAGGAGACTTCACATTTTCAAGTAAACACAACACGCAACAGCTACACACCTGCCCTTAGCACCACACTCTTCACTGATGGTTCAGGCACAGAGACTGGCGTGGGCGCAGCCTTCTGCGCCACGGAGGGCACGGTGGTGGTCCATCAGTGGTCTGCAAGGCTAGATGATAATAACTCCGTATTCCAAGCGGAGCTGTTCGCAATACTAAACGCATTAGAGTGGGTGGAATCCCACTCTAGCAATAGTATTATCATCTACAGCGACTGCCTCTCTGGCCTGCAGGCAATACAGGCACACAGGACAAAACATCCTCTAGTACTGCAAATCAAACTAAAACTTAAGAATCTCCTACATCGTATCTCACTAGGTCACGTCTCGGCTCACAAAGGTATCTTTGGCAATGAACTAGCAGACAACCTAGCGAAGAAGGCCACACAGAAAGAAACAATAGACACACACCTCCCAGTGCGCCAGTCATACGTCAAAAAGGTCTTTAGAGCAAGGATACTGACGCGATGGCAGGGCCACTGGGATACTTCAAAAAAGGGCAGGCACACATATAAGCTAATTCCAAAAGTTTCTCTCACACTATATAACTTAACACCCTACACCACTAGCTTCTTAACAGGACATGGCCCTTTCATGGCATATCTGGACCGCTTCAAAATAAGATCCACTGCCACTTGCGTCTGCGGTGAAGATGGCACTATAAGTCACCCGTACTACAGTTGTACTCTCACGCAACGTTGGCACTTGAGGCGTCCAGACATACTGCCAGTCAACTGGCTCCAAAACGTCCTTTCTCGCACCCTCCTATTCAACAAATTAAAACACATTCACAATTTCCTTACATATTTAACAAACTTAACTTAAGCCCTGGTTCTGCTTATCCAGTCTCACTGCCACCATATCAATCTTCAAACAGCACCAGAATCCAGTCCTCTTTGTAGGCTCCAGTAATTTCTCCTACTCATCAATGTGTGGTTTCCTACGATCGCAAGAGCCTCTGCTCGTGCTTCTGACCATTCTATCAAGAGATACATCTCCAATGGACGCTTGAGTATCTGCTCGTGCCATCTTACTTGTGCCACGCAAATCATTACATCTCCAATGGACGCTTGAGTATAATGCTCGTGCCATCTTACTTGTGCCACGCATTCCATTCTTTTCCCTTCCTGCCGCCCCTTGTCGCGAGAGCGGTTCATACCCCGGCGGCCAGGATCAGTGATGTTTATTATTATTATTATTATTTATTTTATTTTTACTTTAAATGTTCTTGTACTCCCACCCTCTGTCGCGAGTAGGCGTTTTCCTGGCGGGAAGGCATTCGTCTAATTTTTGTAATCCCACTTTGTTCTTTTTCAAATAAATTCTGGGTTCTGGGTTCTGTGGTCGGTGGTGCATAGACGCCCTTAGCGGGTGAGCGTCGCCCCTTGGGCATTTTGTGTTTGTCCGTCTGCATACGGCCGGACAGGGCTGGACCCACTAACAAGCCCCAACGTGTCGGGAAACACACCGGGAGAGACATTAAGCTCTAAGGGGCAGGCCTAGCCGGCCCTGAGCAGTCTCTCTTAGGCTGCCTAACCCTAACCCTCTCATGCATTAAAACCTCATATGAGGTTGTCAGATAAAAAAATGAAAAACTCATTATTCATAATTATTTGGATTTTGAATTGCATAGTAGTCTCATATAAGATCAAAATTATCTTTTGAAAAGAATCAGTAGATATCAGCACATGCCTTTCATTTTGTTTGTATAGGTTTTAGCATCCATTGTTGTCAAAAGTCAAGTATGCTAAAACAACGGATTTGAAACGCGCTTCCCACCACCCAGAGGAGTTTAACAAGGAAGTAAAAATATATTTTATGTTTCTTACATCATTTTGATTACAAAAAGGAAAAAAATTGATATTTAAATTTTTTTGGTGGGAGTTAAAGGTGTTTTAGTCTGAAACCTCAAATGTGGCTTCCATGCAGTTATAGCAATTACAGCTCTCGCTGCATGCAAACCTCATTTGAGGCTGTTTATTATATCATGTAAGTTTCAAAAATTTTAAAACTATAAAAAAGGCAATTCTAATTAATTTTATAATTCGAATTATATATATATGTGTTTGTTTATCTATGTTATAAGTAACCCGAAAATTTGCATATATACATATGTGCGATATTGGAAATATATATATGAATTTATTGGAAAGTAAATGTATGAAAGCAATAAAAAATTAATTAAAAGTAATTTTCATGGTTTGAACGAATTAAAAATTAAATATCAATAGGATTATGATAATGGACTTCATATTTTTAAAATTGTATGACTTGACTGACTTATATAATAGATTATACTAACTTTTTTTTAATGCCATTATATTATTTAAAATTATTTCTTGCATTTTATGGGCTTTATAATGGACAACAAATGTGGCAGATCCAGAAAGAGATAGTTATCTCAAAAAGAAATAGAAGAACTTATGGCTCTTCCTTCAGATTCCGAAGATGATATGTTTGATGAAGATGATTATGACTACTTCGATCCGGATTACATACCAGCTGAGAATAATAAACATGATACTGAAGCAGTGAGTGATGACGAGGAAAGCAATATTGGGCCTTCTACGTCAAGCGGCATTACACATTCACATAACAAAGAAACCATTAGTAAGAATGATATTGATAATAACATTCATCTTACCTCTAAGACACCGGCTATAAAAACCAGTTTGATCAGAGAAAGACGCTGGTTCGCTAACAAAGACAATGATTTCTCTAAAGAACCCCTAATTTTTCAACCTGAAAAATAATCCGAATTTTCTGGAGATACTCCTTTAGATTATTTTTATAAGCTTTTCCCAGAATGCTACTTAGAAGACATATGTTATCAAAGCAGCCTTTATGCTACGCAACAGGGCAAGGAAAATTTAAATATTACTGTTCCGGAATTAAATATTTTTTTTGGAATGAATTTTGTAATGACCTACATATGTTATGCCAGACTTCGTCAATATTGGTCTACAAGTGGTGGCTTACGACTAAACATTATAGCTGATTCTATGTCTACAAATAGGTTTGCATTAATAAAACAGTACCTTCATTTCCAGGACAACCTGAAAATTCCTGTATATAATACAAATCTTTTGAAAAGATTTAGACTGTTTTTATATATCCTTTATAAGCATTAGATATCCTTCATTTCATGAAGCTACGAAGCCAGAAGAATCACAATTAATTGATGAGATGATGGTGCCTTTCAAAGGTAGGCCTTCCCTTAAGCAATATATAAAATCAAAACCAAAGCCATGGGGTTTTAAATTATGGGTTCGTGCTTGAGTTTCTGGCTATGTTTATTGTTTTGAAATATTTCAGGGAGCAAATGGTGGAAGAATGCCACCATCAAAAGAATATGGTGCAGCTGGTGATGTAGTTTTGCGTTTGTGCCATGATATAGCTTTAAAAAATCATAAAATATATTGTGACAAATTATTTTAATAATTACTTCAATTCCCCTAACTGAGGAATTAAAATAAACGAAAAATTTATTTTGTTGGAACTATTCGAGCTAACAGAATGAAAAGCGCCGAAAAAAGCTAGAAGATACTAAATATCTCATAAAAGATGGAAGGGGATCAGTTTCTGCAACTACTTCTGAGGACAACATAACATTAACTCGATGGGTTGATAAAGCTATCGTGCACGTGGTGTCATCTTTTGCTGGAGTTCACGCAACAGATAAAGCAAAACGTTTTTGTCATGCAACTAAGTCCATTGTAGAAATAGGTATACCACACTCAGTGCAAATTTATAACCAGCATATGGAGGTGTGGACTTAATGGATCACTTGTTGCACTTTATCGTCATTCTCAAAGAAATAAACGTTGGTATATGCGTATTTTTTTTCATCTTTTGAATGTTGCTGTTGTAAATGCCTGGGTTCTTTGTCGAAAAGACGGCAGAGCTGCTAATGACTTATTAGAGTTCAAAAGTAGCATAGCATCAAGCCTAATATATACAGGAACTTCATCACCCAAATTGAAGAAAAAGGATCGACCATCCGCTAACGGTTCTCCGACTTTCTCTTGTCCAGCAAAGAAAAGAAAATTGTCTTTAGTTGCAAAAAACTAAGATATGACAATGGTAAACATTATCCAAAAGAATCTGATGGTAAATTTGCTCTGAAGTTCAAAAATGAAAGCTGTTCGTGTAGAACTAGATACATTTGTGGCCACTGTCAAGTACATTTATATCCAGAATGTTTCGAACATTTTCACCAAAATTGATTTTTTTTCCACAAATGTAACATTACTACATACAAGCCTCATATGAGGCTGCTCATATAACTTCCTTAAGAATTAAAAAAATAATAAAAATCAAGTTTCTTGTTATTATTCTCATCTATTTCAAGCAAATTTGCCAGTGAAATGTTTTTTTTTGAAAACTGCAAAATAATTCATGCATGAGAGAGTTAAATCCCACGAAGAAAAGTGACATATAGCACGAAAGTATATGAAAATGGACTCCAATATTTTTCGACCAAGGTCCTTATAACAGTGATAGAGCAAGCATGGTATGAATTATCCCCAGAGGCAATGCAAAACTTAGCACATTCGATGAAAAACCGCATATTTGAGGTAATTAAAGTTAATTCAAACACGATACTAAAATTTGTAATTGTGTTCTTCAACCATGAATAATATCAGAAAAACAAATATTGTCTATAATTATGGTACACCCTATTTTCTGTTTTCTAAATAAATTCAGAATTTGATGTGTTTTCTAAAAAAAATTACTTATAACTTGCGAATTATGTAGCGTTTGTAATTAAACGTACACACACACAAAAAAAAAACCATACCTTTCTTATTTTTACTGTAAATTGTATTTTATGCTTTTGTCTATATTTTTGGGACACACTGTATCTACAGGGTGTTTCAGTTAAACGTTTCAGAACTTCTAAGAGGGGTAGGGTACATCCTGACAACTCGAAATCATATAGCAATGTGGGATCGGAAATGCTTTCCTGAAGCGGTGTTGTACACAGAAGCACCATAAAGAAAAGAGACCGTAAATGAGAAATCGTTTTAATAATACATGAAAAGAAGCAAAAGGTACATGGATTAAAGTAAGTGTTCGAAGTTGCTTCCACGGGCTACAATGCACGCCTCACATATCTGACGCATGGGCATCCGAACATTCTGAAATACTCCAGGCGAATTTCGAATTTCTCCGACAGCTACTGCGATTCTTGCAACCAGCTCCTCAGCATTGTCAACAGGGGTATCATAAACTAGCGATTTCATATGACCCCAGAAATAAAAATCAAGACATGATAGGTCGGGTGACCGAGCAGGCCAATGCAAGGGACCACCACCTCCAATCCACTGTTGACCAAATGTGACATCCAGGTAGTTACGAACAGCTCCGCTATAATGGGCAGAGGCTCCATGGTGTTGGAACCACATTGTCTGTTGCGTCGATGCAGAAATCTGTTCATCTCTCAAAAGTTGTGCAATATTTGCTGCAGAAAGAGCAAGTAGTTATCTCCGGTTAGATGACACGGTAACAGGTAAGGTCCGATGAGGTGATTTCCCATAATACCGGCCCATACATTGACCGAAAATCGAATCTGTGCTGCACGACGTCGTATTGCATGCGGGTTCTCAATCGCTCAGATATGGGCGTTATGCAAGTTGAAAATTCCTTCCCTTGTGAAGGATGTCTCATCGGAAAACATCCCTTCAGCAGGAAAAGTGGGATTTGTAGCACATTTTCCAAGGTACCACTGTGCGAAAGCAATACGAGGTCCATAATCCCCCGGTTGCTGAGCCTGGACACGATGCGCGTGAAACGGATACATGTCTTGTTCTCGGAGAATCCTCCAGACGCTACAAGGGGAAACCCCGACTACATTTGCTAGACTTCGTGTACTCGTTCTTGGATTCCTCTGTACATGCTGCAGCACATTCTGTTCGACGACTGGAATGTATGCTGTTCTTACCCTGACCCTGTCAGCTCTTTCAAATGAACCTGTCTCAGCTAACCTCTGGTGCAGTCTTGTAAATAAATTATGACTGGGAATACGCCTTGCCAGATATCGTTCCGCGTACAAATTCTATGCGGCTGGCCCACTACAATTTGCAGCCCCGTACACCAAATTCATATCGGCTAATTATGCGTTCGTGTAATCATCCATCCTACTAACTTGGCGTTTTTGTGTGAAATGAAGATTCCCTGCACGAAAGCTCGGAACTTTCGCACAACGCCATCTACCACTTCAGAAAAGCATTTCTGACTGCCCATTGGTGTATGATTTTGGTTCGTCAGGGTGTACTCTACCCCTCTTAGAAGTTCCGAAACGTTTAACTGAAACACCCTGTATATCCCTTCGATGCAATCAGTTTATGCTCAACGCTTTTTTCTCATGATACATTTAAATATACATTTTTTATGCAGTCACCTTTATAACACTTTTAACTACTGCTAAGATAAAGCAATCCAATGAAAAACAGTTGGATACTTTCGACCATAAAAAATAAATTTCTGATATAAGGAAAGGGCAGCTGACGTCACTGTTGTTCGAATTACTGTTGGTCAGCAAGAAAAACCTGTTCATTCATTATTACTCCTACTATACACATGGATCCCTTGAAATTGATTGGTCTTTAACAGACTGATTTAATAGATCTATGATATGATTGACCTACGTCGCCAAGTGTGATTCCTGCAATGATTGCTATGATAAAATGTAGTAGTAGATTGGTTGACGGAAGTGTTTGTTTGTAAACATGCCCTTTCCTTATAATGGAATCGGTCTGATTCAACTCCTTGATCCCCGTTTTGAGACTGAAGACCTTACTTCTGCGGTACTAATCCTTGATTACATCGCCGAATTATTTATCTTATATTATAATACGATCAAATATTGTGTGTGTTTATTGTTGTTATTGTTGACTAAATTTTGTATACTACCGTTTTCGGGTACGAGAAAACGATTGGGCTGGGTTATACATTCGAGAAAATTCGATTTTGGGTCATTTTGGGATCACAATGGGCCATTTCATTTCAACGGGAATGAAGGTTCAAACAATCTGTAATTTGTTAACCAGTTGACAGCAGAGAAGTTGCGAAATTGGAAATAGTTCGCGAAATTTGGCGATATTTGGCGAACTATTAGCGACATCGGTATGATTTCGTGGGAAAATCGCCTTTCAAGATTACAAATGCAAAAACATATGCTTGTCACCAAATGAAGGAATATCGACAATTTGGTAATATATTTGGCGACATTTGGCGAAAACAATGGCTTTCAGAATCTAAAGAAATTTAGAACAAATTCCCAATAGGAGCCGGGATACATGATTCAACCAATCAGAGTCCATAAAACATTCTCTTAAACAGAATTCAGTCATATTATGGTACATGGAACTTTCTCAACATATGCTTGGCATCAAATGAAAAAATGTTGCCAAAACTTTTGAAATTTTGTGAAAGAATTGGCCTTGAAACCCTGAATGAATTTTCTAGGCTATCATAAAATGAAATTCAGTATAGCAATAACACAGTGAGAATTTATGGTTATATTGTGTTGAACACAACGCAAATTTTAACCGAGCGTATCTCGGTCTTCACCGCTGGTAAACGTATACATTGTCACATTTCCTTGGTGATTTTCCTTAAGCAATCGGCGAAGAAAATGTCTCAAAATGATTACAAAATGAATTAAATACCTATCATGATTACAATACTTTCTTTATATTACGCCTGCGGGTAATAAAAATAGCATGTGGACAGCAGAATAAAACTTCTAAAATTTTCACTTGCACCATAAAAATATGATATAAACAACGCTATTAAAAAATTTTTCTTCTTTTCAGAGTTACAAATATTTTACGAGTATATTACGGGTACAAATATTTACGAATTTATTTACTTAAACAGAGTTAAAAATAGTTCATTAAAATAAGTTAATTTAAAAAACGTAAAAAAAAGAAAAACGCAAATAGTATCAATATGGTGAAATTGAAATGGAAAGTAAATCACACAATTAATACTTAAAATGATTTTAATGATTAAAATGATACTTTTAACTTTAAATTTAATAATTATTATTATGTATTTACATTAATTATAATTGCAACAGAGTGGATAATTAAGAATTGGAGTCGTGGGTGGTGTATGTGTTATTTATATAGATACTGAACATAAATTACGTTCAGGCGTATGTCGACGGTACGATGGAAAGGTAAAATAATATATTTACTTAAATAAATTTAAAAATAGTTCATTAAAATATGTTCATTTACTCTCCCCTCCCACCCCCACCCCCCCAAAAAAGATAAATGCAAATAGTTGATGAAATTAAAATGATATATAAATCACAGAAATAATACTTTAAATGATTTTAATGATTAAAATGATACTCTTTACTTTAATTTAATTAATACTTTAAAATGCATTTACATTAATTATAATTGTAACAGATAATTATGAATTAGTGTCATGGGTAGTGTATGTATTACTTAAAAACAAACACATTTCGTGCGTGCAGTCCTTTATAAATTTAACTCAGAAAATATCTTAATCCGCAGTAACTTTAAAGCAAAATTAGGCTCTTCGGGATCATTTCCCAGCAGTTCCTGACACCCGAATATCTGTTCACGACGGCATCTTTTAGAAGTCTGGATGCAAGTCTAATTCTTGTATTCACCATCTACCTCGACCTAGAAAAATCAAGGTCGACCGTTCAAATTGTATTCAACTTTAAACTGACTGGACTTCGCTTTGATCAGGCCAATCAGTTTTTATCATGAATTTCACTTGGGCGTTCGACCGAGGTTTTTTCTAGGTTGAAGTAGATGGTGAATACGAGCATTAGAATTTGCTACGAGCTGGCACAGTTAAAGAGAGTGCTTTATTGCATTTTATGTTCTTTTATAAACCGGGAGGCGGAAGCACAATTCATTAACTCGTCGAGTTAACTGCTGAAATTCCAGGATTAGTTAAAACTCGAGTCGTATATTAAAATGCAAGAAAAGACTCGCTCGCTAATGCTAATCTTATAGAAGAAATTTATAAAAATATCTCGTTTGCATTTCAATATTTTTAAATGATTTGTTTTTTGCATCGAGCTGAGGTCTATCTGTACAAAGTTCGTTTTTTACTTTTTCGATTTTGATAGCAAATTTTTCTTATAAGGATGCTCTCACTTTCGAAACCGGTTCCGAAAATGAAAGTGTTTACCTGTAAACAAAATCAAAAAATTTAAAAACGGCTTTTGTACACATCGATCTCAGATCCAATGCGAAAAAATAAATCATTTAAAAATATTGAAATGCAAACGAGATATCTTTATAAATTTCTTCCATAGGATTAGCATTAGCGAATGGGTCTTTTCCCTTGACTGAAGTAGCTTTTTAAGCCTTTATGTACTGAATTATTTATTCATGAAAATTTTATTTTCCAAAGCATTTTCCGTGAATTGTTTAAACTACATTAGAAGATTTACATAATCATTTAATAAATTTTAGAAGAATTTTAGAAGGATTGGGGGATTTAGACGGATTAGTTAAATTTGAATTTGTAGGGATTTTGTGCAATATTCAATCAAATGTTTTATTTTAAATATTTTTCTTAGTGTTTTGTAGAATTAGGATATGTAGAAATATAATGTTCTTACAATAAAAATGTAGAAAAATTTTCGAGTTGAAAAATCTTCCCCCCCCCCCTCCCCCAATGCCAAGCAAGCTGAAAATATTTAAAGGCAAAATAAATTATTATTTTAAGAATATTTTTGTTTTGTGTAACCAATAATGCTTTTGGAACAAGATAAAGTAATGCATCTATAACTCATTCTAAACTGTATTACTACTAATCGATGTAATAAAGGAATTTTATAAGTTATTTTAATGGCACTTGTAAGTACCGCCAGTAGATAAAGGGTTAATCTGATTGGACTTCGCCTTGATCAGGCCCAATCAGTTTTATCGTGAATTTCACTTGAGCGTTCGACCGAGGTTTTTCTAGGTTGAAGTAGACGTTGAATACGAGCATTAGAGTTTCCTATGAGCCGGCACAGTTAAAGAGAGTGCTTTATTGCATTTTATGTTCTTATATAAACCGGGAGGCGGAAGCACAATTCATTAGCTCATCGAGTTAACTGCTGAAATTCCAGGATTAGTTAAAACTCGATTCGTATATTAAAATGCAACTGGTCTGTCAAGTTATATCTTGCAGGAAAATACCTTCAAATCCAATTTTAGTGGTTAACTGGTAGGTTTACCATTGTCTTTTCCTGCTCCCAGTTCTCCATGTTTTCATCACTTTATGTGCAGGAAAACACAATGATAAACCTACCGATCAATCACTGAAATTGCTTTTGAGGAGGCTTCCACCAGTATTTGCGGTGGCAGATCAGTTGCATTTTAATATGCAAATCGAGTTCTTTTAAAGCCTGGAATTTCAGCAGTCAACTCGATGAGGTGTTAGCCTGTATATCCGCCTCCCTGTTTAATAGGTTTTTATGTTAGACTGATGCTCTAGAATAAATCTTTAAAAATTGGATTGTACTTCAGTATATGGTAAAGTGTCTATGCACTTCTAAACATAAAAAGCTGTAAACATTTGATAATTGAGACATGTGCTGCAAGCTAATTGAAAGTTTAATTGGGACTTGAAGTAGAGAAGAAACAATGGCATCTAACATTGAATAGGAGATTTCTGTCGGCATTTTTAGGTAAAGTGAAATATTACTCCAATTTGAGAAGACTTTTAAAACAGAACCAAAAGTCGAACACACAATTCGGAAATAAGTTAATAGGGCAGCCTATCTATTTTATAATATACCGGGTGTCCTAAAATAGACTGACTGATTTTAAAATTCAATAACATGCAAATTGGGACAGCTTTTAAAAACAATTTTTGCAAGATGGCCATGTAAGATGTGAAGAGTTTTTTTAGAGTGATTGTCGATTTTAGTTTAAAATAGCAGCGACAGATGGCACTACAACGAGTAGGTTCAAAATCTGGGAGCCATTTTTGGCCTCTTTCTCCCAGTATTGATGCGAAAAAAGATGGTTAAATATATAGAATAGTTCTCAGTCACCAGTGAATATTTTTTCTTAGTGCCTCACTCCATATATTTAACCTCCTTCTTTCGCATCATTACTGAGAAAAGAGAGAGTTCAAACTCTGGACCCCGATTTAACGCCTATTGCTTGCAGCGTCATCTATCGCCGCTATTTTAAAATAAAATCGAGAATCGCAGTACTAAAACTCTTGATATCTCCCATAACACTCCTGCAAGACTTTTTTAATAGCTGTCACCATTTGGAATTTACTCAATTTTAAAATCAGTCAGTCCATTTTAGAACACCGATATATATATAAATGAAAAAGAATTTCTGTAAGTGTAAGTAATTGAATTCCGTTGTTGTGTAGTTGAATCTTTTTACTATGAAATAGGAAAATAATTTTATAGTTTTTTTTTTTTCTACATTAGCTACTTTTTTATTCAACCTCCTCCATAATATTCCCAGAGGGATTCAAATGCTCATTGTACAACGGAAAGACGACATTATCTTAAAGATTTTCAAGAAAAATATGTTTTACTAAAAAGTAAAAAAAAAAAAAAAAAAAAAAAAAAAAAAAAAAATCTTCTCCGAATAGACTTTTTGCATATTTAAGAGCATAGTGACATGGATATCCATTTCCCTTGGATTTATGATATGCTAATTTTATTTTTAGGGATTTAAATATGATGGATATTTTTTAATGTAAATATGTTCAAGAATTTCATTGACATTCAGGGAATTATTCAATAAAGCAATCCAAGAAATAAAAAACTTGTAGAGAATTTGTGACTCTACTGATAGTCACAATGATTGATTTTAGTCTCTTCCAGATGTCATAAAGTGATACATATCGACGTAACACTAATTTGGGACGAATCATTTACCATGTTATTGGAAAATCCCGATAATAAAAATATTCTTTCATTATTCCCTTTATATCCATATTTTGGTTAATTTTTGCTTTCTTCTATCTTTACAAGAAGAAAGAATTGGATTCGTGAAAATTTCCGAATACCGGTTTTCGACGGATTTACATGTTTTAGGGGTCAGATATCCCGGAAAACATGTTTTTACAAATGTCTGTCTGTGACTCTTTCTATCTGTCCATCTGTTTGTATGTGGCAAGTTTTGCGGGCGCTCTATCTCAAACACTAATGAACGGAATTTAATAAAACTTTAGATTCAGTTAGTCCCTGATATAAATTGGTGGTGATTATGTTTTGGAGTAAATCGCACAGAAGGTGGCGCTGCTATGCTGCATTATTCATGACTGGTACAATATCTGTATCTGAAGAACAAAAGTACTGATTTTCAGATAACTTCAGGTTCCATTAGTCCTTCATGTAATTTGGTGCTGATAAGTTTTGGTGTAAATCGCCCAATAGGTAGCTCTGCTATGCTGCATTATTAATCATTATCGCAATAGATGTAACTCAAGAATTAATCCATGGATTTTCATGAAACATCAGATTCAGTTAGTCCCTAATTTAGATTAGTGCTGCTTAGTTTTTTTATGTAAATCGCTTAACAGGTGGCGCTACTATGCTGCATTTTTCATGATTCTCGTAACAACTGTATCTCAAGAACTAATGCATGAATTTTCATCAAATTTTAAATTCAGTTAGTCCTGATATAAATTGATCTTGATAGTTTTTTTTTGTGTGTGCAAATTGCCCAACAGGTGCCACTGCTATGCAAAACTTTTCACAATTTCCGCAATTGCTCTATCTCAAAAACTAATGAACGGATTTTCATCAAAGTTCAAATTCAACTGGAAGTTGACAATAAGTTGTTGCTCATTAGATTTCGGTATAAATCTAGCTGATTATTAATCTAGCTCGGTATAAATCTAGGCAGCATTTTTCAGGAAGTATTAACAGGTATGAGGTAGAAGAAAGTTTTGGGATTGCTACATCCGACTAATTTATCAGGGTATTATGAGAATGATTAATTAAGTTATACTAAACAGTTTCATTTATTTTTTTCATGTTGACATACAAATCTTTTAATTTATGCATCTTCACAACAATAAAAAACCTTTTACACAGAGGAATTAGAATAAAACGAAACAAAAATCATAATAAATTTAAAAATAAAACGGTAAAAAACAATGGAATGTATATTCTTTTTCTATTAATGAAAATGTCTTTTAATTTCGTTTTTGTCATTGTATTTGTTTACTAAAAAAATTGTTATTTTCCATATCTTTCGATATTCTACTATAATTCAATTATTTCGTGAAAATATATATTTAAAATATATATCATTATTTGAATCATTATTCAAAAAATACATCGTGCAGAAAAAATGGTGTTACTTGTTTATTTCAGAACATAGAAAATTTCTCATGACATTTTGTGAGAGGAAAAGGCAACTTAATATTTAGATAGTATTCACTTTAAAACACGAGTTTAACTGCATGGAAACCGATCATTGATGATTTCCACTGATCAGCAATACTGAATTTGAATGAAAAATTTGACATATTAGACATTGACAGGATGGCTTGATTTATGGTTACAATTTTTGTCGCAAAATTTGGGAATGCTTCACCAGATATTGGCAAGTTTGGTGAAAAATTGACTATGGCGGACGGAATTACACATTATGCACACATGTATGCACACGCGTTTGTGTCTGCTAATGTTTTATGAATATAAATATGCTTTTTCTTTTTAATATGACGTCATTTTATGGTATAACTATTTCGTTTCAAGGTTAAATTAGAACACACGCGATTTCTTGTGACAGTGCAGACACATCATCTAGTTTATTTTTTCCAGTTCTAAGAGTTTGAGCATTACAACAACAATAATAGTAAGTTTTCGGAACTGCTTTCTCTAAAACTTATAAGATAGACCTGATTATTAAAGAAACTTTTTTTTAATCCGTTGCCTTCTTACAAAATGACAGCTGCTCTAGAATTTGACTCAGACAATTTTTAAGATGCAAGGTGAGCAAAAAACAATTTGGAATTCTTGTATCAATGTGTAAGAAATGAGTCTTTAAGTATTTGCCATTTTGAAACAAGATGACTGATCAAGTTCGCTCGAAATACATGCTCAGTCACAAATCTCTTCATAAATAAGAATGCATTCCCAGGAAAAATATCATACATATAAATAGGGTGATCGAAAAGGTTATGTCCAAACGCCACGTGTTGGTGTGTCAAAGAATTACATACAGACTTGGGTTCGGAAACATGATCATGACGCAAAGAAAAGATGGCAAATGGTGTAAAAAGACCTTTATTTTACAAAAACTTAATCAAAGTACAAAATACAAATAAAAAATGTTACAGTTCATAACAACAGCTCAAAATGTGCCCCATTAGCCGCGATGTATGCTTCCTATCAGCTCCACATGGAATCGCGAACACGATCCAGTCAGCCCTCTACCGTGGCCACGGCAATCCTCGGACCAAAACCCCCTGGATTTTTACCTCTAGGTATATCTTAGGTCTCTAGCATACAGGACATACGTTACTTCAACCATGGACCTCATGGCGTGGATCACTGAGGCACGTATCCTGGAGGCTTTTTCAGAAAGCCTCACGTTTTCTGCCCCTTGGCACGAGAGCAACAGTTGGCGTATTGCTGAATACCACGCTATGCACATAATATGCATTACTTCTTGTTTGTAACCTCATACGCATACTAAAGAGCAACCTTTTCTTTTGCTGCAGCAAGGTGAGTGTTTTGTTTTTTCCCCGAAACGTTATCAAGTGTAGAAGATAGCATGAGGAAATATTATTTTATATCGAGGTTTTCATTTAATACATTGCTTTTATAACAAAGAGTTTTTTCATATTTAATTGCTTTTAATTTCGCAATACACATAATTCAAACATGATTCAAGCAAAATTTAAATATATACATATTTTTTCAGCTTAGTTGTTTAATTAATTCGTAACGTTCCAAGAAATTGCAGAAATTATTTTTAAGATATTAAAAAACACAGAAGTAAAGATTTCCTTGCAAAAATATTATTATTCTATTAATGGACTGAATCTATTTTTTATGACGCAACTAAATTGTTATTATTACTGATTCAATTTAGTTTTATTTTTAACAATCAGTATAATTGTATACTGTGTTAACATTTAATGAAGTATATTTGTAATGAAATATTTGTTTAAAATTTTATTGATTTTAGTTTAATTACGATTAGAAGTTTGTAGCAAGTTGCAATTAAACTGAATTCAATAAATCAAATTGAATGGCAAATAATAATATAATTTAGTTTTAATCCTGCAATCAAAGCAATTGCAGTTAAATTAATTGCACGTTGAAGCGTGCAATTAAATCAATTTCAATTTCCTTTTAATGGGCCCCACCAGTAGCCGAGAGGTTCTGATCTCGAAGCTGGTAGACAGGAGGTGTTGTGTTCGATCCCAATCGCGCCCATCGGCCTAATCGTTCGGAGTTTTTTTCGAGCCTTGGATTTCCAAGCGTAAATATGGGCTAGGTTCCCTTAGAAATACCACCCCAGAAAGGGCACCCCCTTAGGGCCCTTAGGTTGATAATTGGCCGTTAAAAATCAACCCAACCCTTTTAATAGTTTTAAACCTTTATCATTATCATCATCTCGATTTTTAGGCAAAAAACGATGGCCTTCCTCCAGCACACAAATTCCAAAACCTTTAAGATCCCCAAGTTTTTATTTAACAATATTTCCACACTTTTTAATATTATTTTGTACTAGTCGTTTTATTTGTTAATTTAAAATACTAATATATTATATTTTAATAAATCATCTAAATTCTTCTCTCCCTTGAAATTTACGAGAATCCTACATCCTCCCCTTTCTTTCTCTGCTCCTCCAGCACACATTTTAAAATCTTCAACTCCCATAAAAAAAAATAATAATATGCCCTATTAATAACTTTGAAGTGATAATGAATGAATTATCAATCGTCTGAGGCACCCTGACCCATTTCAAAAAATCTTCTCCCCTTCCAGCGCACTGATTTTAGACCGTTCAAAATTTCTTTTTGCTTTTCAGAAAGGATAAGGAAACAGACTATTATTTAAATCCTGTCTGAAATGTTTACTACCCCTTGTTTTCGATGACTTACTTTTACTTGTTGGAGTCACCTCACTTTTGATTTCGTCAAATTTTAATAAAATATATCTGCACCTTTCATGTATTTACCAATAAAAATTAATCCTTGACTGTGCCATAAAGTGGTTTAGACAAAAATAAATAAATAAATAAAAATAAAAAACAAACAAAAAAAATTCCATTTACGTTTCTTCTAGGAAGTGTAGAAAATTATAGCTAATATAGCAAAAAGGTAAAAAAAAAAAAGCATTTAAATTATGTATTTTATTATTATTATTATTTTAAGTAATTTAAAATCTTAAAAAATATATATGCAAAATTCTGTACTAGATTCAGGATTTATATTTCTAATTGACTAGTGTTTTATTTTTATTTTCTTAACCTTCTTGACATGTCTCTGTGTGTTTCATTTACCTGAAATGTGTATTGATCATAATGGAATTATAAAATAAGTTGCTGAGATGGGGGAAAGATTTTTATCGTTAAAATTAACTAGAACTCTAAAAACTTCAGTGGACGATCTGGCATGTCAGAGTAAGGTATCATTTATAGTACTGAAAATTTTTGTTTTATGTTCAATTTCTATAAATTTGATCTCTTAATTCAGGAGAAGAGTTAACATTTAATTATCAATCTGAAGTTGAGTTTGGACAGAAGTGCAATTGTGGAGCCATCAATTGCTTGGGCGTAATGCTAATATACCTAATATAGCATTCATTCTAAAAATTAGCTCTTTTCTTCTCCCGCAAGTTTTTTTTTTTTTTTTTTTTTTTTTTTTTTTTTTTATAGATGATTATCCACTTGTGAAACATGGTGTATATTTTGTAGTGCATACTCTGGAGAAATGTGTGAAAACGTTTTACATTTTTTTTTTCCTAATACATCTGTGATTTATTTATCAACATAAAGGGAAGCATCCACCGAAAACATATCGAACAGAAACTTAAGTTCGTTTGCTTCTAAGTGTTTTAAAGCATTAATAATTTGTAGTATCTAGCACATAATTTGAATACACCTATTTTTATTTGTTTTCTGTAGTCCTTGTACAATAGTATAATCTTGCAAATTTTTAAAATCAAATCTTCCTGAAAAATAAATACGTTTGTAATTTAATATTTTTTATTAAATTTTATATTTAAAACAAAACTCACTTTTCTATTTAGAACAAATTAAACCATCAATTTGTTTTTATATTAAACAAACTTCTTGCCTATTAAAACAATTTTTAAAGATAATGTTTTTTGCCTATTCTGTTATGAGTTCATTCACTGTATTATTAAAACATCTATTAAACAATTTTCAAAATGTTTTATTCTGGAAAACTAACGATTAATTTTTATTTCAAATATTTTATTATTATTTGAAAAAAAATCTTTGGTAAAGCAGCTGTAAATTAGAATAAATTAAGTAAATAACTTTTATAAATAAGTTGTAGTAATTTTTTATTTCCTGCCAAACGCTGACGTCTTCAACAATTTGAAAAAAATTGTTGACAAAACTTTGGAATTGCTTTTTCTATTTAATTAAAATTGTATAACAATAGCAATTCTAGAAATTTTAATTAAGAAAGTCATATGAATTCTTAGTACTCCATATAAAAAAAAAATTACATCTAATTAATTGCACAAAAATTTATGATGAACATTAATTTTTTTATTTGTCTTCAAACTCATATGATATTTTTCCTATTCATGACATGTCCTAATGTTTAATTTTCATTTTATTAAATAAGTAAACGATTGTTTAATTGTATCTCAGAAAAAAAAAGAATTTTTAATTAAAAAAATTATTTGTTATCTGAAATATATCTCATATTGCTCGTAAAAAATATTCAGCATAAAAATATTTGCAATTATTTTTTGGTATTTTAATAATTAAAAATTAATTTATTTCTTTATTAATACAATATGGCCAATTAAAATTTTACATATTTTAAGCTATTTAAAATATAAAATGTCATAACTTTCAACTAAATAATTATTACTTTCTATATCCTTTATATCTTAGATTTGTTTTTTTTATATTTTTCATTAACAAAGCACCATAAATATTTACATGGGAATAAATTATTGTGCATGGGCCAAATTTTACTGTTTCCAAAAGAAGAATTCCATTAATAAAGAGCAATTTAAAGTAAATTGACGTGATTTCTTTCTTTTTTAGGGTTCCGTACTTAAAAAGTAAAAACGGAACAATTATAAGATCACTTCTGTGTCTGTCTGTTTGTCACAGCCTTTTAACTCGTAAATTATGGAACATGGAAAGTTCAAATTGGGAGAAGTAATAAAGACTATTGGCTCAAATATTTTTAGATTATTAAACATTTCCAAGTAAAGATAGGGAAAATGTAGAGGGGCTAATTGAGTTACTTGAAAAAAAAATCTCTTCTTTGTATATCATGTGAGGTATCGTAGGAAAGCTTTTGTAACGCTGAACTCAAAACTTCTTTTCTTTTAATTTTCGGTATTATATTTTCAGAGATATCGTCGAAAATGTAGTGCAAAAATATGTCCCCCACCCACCTCTATTTCCGAATCTACTGAAACTAAAATTGTGAAAAAATAGTAGTAGGTAGTAGGTAGTAGGCGTTAATTTAAAACTTGCAGGAAAATAATAGTGATTACCCTAGGTCACATAGATTTTGAGAAAAGCGCATTTTTCAGTTACATACATATTTCGATTTGCGGGCATTCAGCAAAGGTGTTGAGGAGCGCTGGAGGCACCTATCTTAGTAGAAGTATAAAAGCATTGTTGATAATGATTTTCGGAAAAAATTGTCGGTAATTAGCCGCGATGTTATCCCTTAAAGACACGGACGGTTTGGACGTACATAATTACAGGGGCGGCGAACTCTATGTACCATCGGCTTTTAAAACCTAGATAAAAACTTTTAATGATATATTTGTGTAATGCAATGCCCAGTAGCAGTACAAAAGCAATAAACGTTAAATTGTTAAAAACAGACTAATTTACTTCGAATTAACCCCATAAATACTATGGGATTCGCGACCAGTTTGCTTTGAGTGGATCTCTCAATGCGCCTCCCGCGTCTTTAAAAGTTAATACAAAACCTATCTGGAACAACGCGGCACGGACCAAGGCGTCGTTGTAACTTTGCGACCTCCGTTCGAAGCGCCCTTAACACAATATTAAGTATAAACTTTGAAAAAGGGTTTTGTTTTAGCTGCATTGCAAAAAGAAAAGATTATTACTACGCTGAACTTAGTTTTATAAACTGTCAAATGAAGTTTAATTATGCACTACTTTTATTGGCAGTACCGAATTAAGTTAATCATAAACAGATTAGGATAAGATTAAAAAAAGAGTTATACAGAATAGCGATATTTGATATTATTTAGGTTTAATATCTCTTTGAACTTTTATGGTATTCTCATTCATACTTTTCTAGTATATACAGCTATACCCAACCCTACGTTATATAGTTTTTACAAAGCCTTATTATTCTTTAGCAACGATTTTTTTAATAATGCAGTTAATAATTCATACATTTTTTGTATGGAACCCTGTGAGCGCGAGTAATACTCGCACTTGACCATTTATTTATTTATTTTGCTCTAAAAAAAAAAAAAAAAAAAAACTTGAAGTATTTTTTACTGCATTCATCGAATAAAAAAAAATAGACACGATAACTCTGTCTTCCAGTTCTTATTTTTTCTGTCCTATACAACATAAAAACTAGCTTAGAGGGAACATTAAACTCAAAGGATGTTACAGTAGAACTAACAACAAGAATATATTCTCATTGAGAATTTTTATTCGTTCTTAAGCACCTTTTCAGAACTTCCACACAACCGCAAAAGCTCCGTCTTGCAACTTTCTTCCAGCGTTCCAACTCAAACACTCACAAGTTTATCACAGATTATCACAGGTTATAACTGAGGCATCTGTTTGAGTTGAATCTTTGAACTTAAACATCTTTAAACCGCTGTAAGATTTATTCATCCATACAATTATGGATGCTTTTTATTCTGATATGCATTTTCAGTCTCAATTAAATTTGCTGAAATTATCACTGTTATGAAATTTTAGCGAAACAGAAAGAGAAATTTCAAAGTTTTGAGTCGTACATTTTTCTAAATTGTTGAATAGGGATTATTTGGCTTGAAATAAAAAAAAATATAAAAAGTTCTTTATAAAAGACAAGTAATTGAATGAAAGTCATTTATATGATTTATGCTAATTTATTATTATTAATATGATTATTAATTATTATTAATAATTAGCAGTAAATTAACAAAAAGTAAGTAATTGACTTTTATGAAATTACTTGACTTTTATAATGTTCATGTCGTAAATTTTTATTTCCAGCCAATTGATGACATCTCTAACAATTAAAAAAATTGACGAATCAAAGCTTTTCAATTGTTTGCTCTGTTCAATTGAGATTTCATAACTGCAGCAATTATAGAACATTTTAATTAAGAAATCAGTGATGGAACAATGTAGCAGCAGAGAATCAATTAACAACGCAGAAATCTCCATAATAATAGCCTAAGTCATGTGACTGTCATCACCAGTTCCGGGTTGACCGCTTCACTTTTTATATGCCAAACAGCCAATTTGGTAAATTAAAGTTAGCCGGGCGCAGGTGATAAATCGCCAAATGTTGTTCCATCGCCATCATCATCAGTGTTATAATAGCCCATCTCACGCGACTGTCATAAGCAATTTTTCGCGAGGTAAATTAAAACAAAGCTTCAATGTTGAAATTAAATGTCATAGTTTATAGTATTATTTATTAGGGTTTTTTTTTTAAGCAATAAGAGAAAATTGAAAGTCATAAATTTAAAGTATTTCAGTTAAAGTTATGTATTTTAAATAAAATGAGTGAAAGTATTATATTTTAAATGAAATTAATGAATGAAGAAAAAGTATGACGGGTACAACGTTTGGCGATTTATCACCTGCACTCGGCTAACATAAAAATACCGAGTTCATGATTTCTGTATTAGAATATTCCGATTTGGCGAAGGATTGAGCAAGTAAATTAAATTATGAATACAAGTAACATGATACAATGCTTAGCATAGATCTAAAGGAGACCAAACTGGTCGCCAAGGACGGCTAGTTTATTAGTATTCTTAATTTAACTTCATGACAGAATTTCTGATATTTTCGAAGGCAAAGAATGCTATAAAAATTTAGTGGTGAAAATTGCTCAACTGCTGCGCCACTGTTCCATCACTGAGAAAGTCATATGAGATTTTTGTACTCCATGTACAAAAAGATTTACATCTAATTAAGTGAACAAAAAATTATGATAAACATAAAATAAAAACAATTCTTCGTTCGTAGTTATACTTTGTTCTTGATTGTTCAATATCACATGAGTTTAAAACTTATGTGATATTTTCTATCCTATTCATAACTTGTCATAATGTTGAAAGTTCATGTTATTAAATAATTAAAAGTTTATCTAATTGCAGATCTGAAGAAAATATATTTTTATTAAAAAAATTAATTTTTATCTGAAATGAATTTCATATTCCTTGTACAAAACAATGTCGCACAAAAACGTTTCTAATTGTTTTGTAATTTTTCTTTACTTTCATAATTCAAAATTAATTTATTTTCTTAGCCATATAATTATATAAAATGTAAATTTTTACATATTTTATGTTATTTAAAATACAGAATATCAGAAATTTGAACAAAATAATTACTACTTTTTAACGTCTTTGCATATTAGATTTGAGGACGTGGGTTGCAAAACTCGCCTTATCCATTAAATCAAAATTTAGGAAATCGCAAAAACGCCCTAATTGCGTCCCTTGGTTATCATTCGAAAACAAGATTTTAGAATGGCAAAAATACACGAAAAAACTTTTTTTTTCAGGTTGTTCTGTTTTTTCAGTGCAGGTTTACCAATAGAATAGATCGATAGAGAAAACACGATTTTTTAAATTTGATAAGGACAGTTTTGAAACTCAACTCCTCATTTGAAGTTTTGTATTTTTTATTACGATAGTGCTATAAATATTACATGTGAGTGGATTAATGTGCATCGGATAAATTTGGTTATTTCTGAAAGATTAATTCCATTGAAAAAGGGCATTTGAAAAGAAACGTGCGGGATTTTTTTCTGTCTTGAACTTAAACAAGTAATATAAAAATTTTGTTTTTAAAGTCAGTTCCTACTTAGGTCATCAAAGAAAAATTTAATATAACCCCTTAAGCTAATATTAGTTTTTGTTGCATTAAAATATCTCAATTTGTTGATTTTCTATAAGCGAGTAGGTTTACAATGGAAGCCTATGGGAATTTGGCGATATATTAGACATATCGCCAAGTTGGCGTCCCTTTTGGCGACTCATTTTGGTCGCCAAATTTGTCAATATATCGCCAAGTTGGCGACAAAATTTGCGGTATTTGGCGACAAAACAGGGTCCCCCCTATGGTAATCCCCCTTATAGATATGAAGATGCATTAAATGCTTCAATAACCAATTGCCGCCATTTTGTCTCCCATGTAAAACTAAAATTAATTAATTAAAATTTAATGAATCAATTAATATTTGAAAAAACTGTTTTAACATCAATTGTCATCCAGTACAAGTTTAAAAAAATGTATTTCAACTTGATAGGATGAATAATAAGTATTTTATTAACGATTGAAAATTTGAACAAGATATATATATAAATAAATAAATAAACAAATATAGGGGGAGTGTGAACTAATAGTAGGAATTGAAAAACCGAAAGTATTTTACACTGTACTCAACTATTAACAAAATTAGTCCAGACAATTTTGTCTTCTAGCTCTTACCTTTCCTCTCGAATAAAATGTAACAATTCGCTGAGAGAGGTCTCATGACTCTTAAAATTGGAAAAAAAAGGAAAAAAGGGCAGTTTTCAAGATTTAATATCTTCAAATGTATATGATTTTTAAACAAAATTTTTATTGGGATGAATATTATAAGTATATTCTTTCATTTCATGTATTTAAAAAATTGCAAGATGTAGAATTGTTATTTATAGGGGGTTCCAAACTGTCAGACATTTGTCGAGTAGAAAATTGGTATGACAACTTACGCGCAGGATTACAAAATAAATTTTGGAACTACATTTTGAACTTTTCGGAACAACACTTTTTGAAATGACATTATTTGTGCCTAATTATACTTCAGATTGTAATAATTAATCTGAATCTAAATAAATTTGTATTTAAATATTTTTTATATTTTAATACAAAGTTATATTTAGTTAATGAAAACTTTTGAAAATTTCAACAGTATAATCAACTAAAAAATATTCTTTGAACAATAAAAATGAAATATTAGGTTCAGTTTTTACACACTAAGATGAAACATATGTTTTGAAAATCTCATGAAAAAATATTCAGAAGTTTTTGAGATATCTTGCGCGTTATGCCCAGAAACGTTATTTGGAGAAAAATGACTTCACATTTTCCGAAACGCCGTTTCAGCTATGGAGTGAAGATAATTCTAAAAGCCACAACTTCTGTTCTAATTGGAATTTCAATTGAAACAATCATATCAAAATGATCTGAAAGGATGCAAGTTTATTATCTAAAAAAAAATTAAAATTTCGAAAATTTTGAAGCTTCAAGAGTCCTGAGATATCTTAAATTCAAAATATGTTGCAGTAGAACTAATAACAAGAATGCTTTCTCATTGAAATGTTTTATTCAATTCTAAGCTCTTTTTAAGAAATGCCACAGAACCGTACAAGCTTCGTTTTGCGACTTTATCACTGTATTTCAACTCAAACAGTCAAAAGTTTATAGGTTATCTGTTTGAGTTAAATCTTTAAACTTCTACATATTTAAACCGCAATAGGATTTATTCTTGCACACAACTATAGATGTTTTCGATTCACACACGCCTTTTCTGTCTGAATAACGGCATTTTTACTTTAATAAATCTAAAATAGCGATTCTATGATCTATTACACAAAGTTTTTTTACACCCTTTATATAACCATATAAAATCTTTGATTATAACGAAATGTTAAAAATTCATTTTGTTAGACATTATAAATCTGAAATCAGATCCCAGTCATTTAATACTAGAACCGCTATACCGGTCATTTTGACCGGTAAGAAATGAAAATATTTCGATTAGAATCAGAATTTTTTTTCTAAAATAAGTTAAATATGTTGTACCACGGAGAAATGTACTAAATAATTAAGTTAAATAGTTTTGAATAAAAATTCTGGTATAAAATAATTTTATAATACTTGAGTAAAATTTTCGGCGGTTCTAGTGTTAAGGGGCGGTGGCCGTTTTAAAAAAATTATTTTAATTTTCATAATAGAGATTTGAAATTTTGTGCAAATATACATTTCACCATAAGTGTATAGAGCAACATAGAAAGAATTCCAATCTTATTACAATTTTAAGATCTTTTAAAAATTTTAAAATTTTAAAACGAACATTTAAAATGTTCCTTGCGTCTAATTTTTTTAGATATTTCCTCAATTTTAGATTTTATTTAAATAAAACTCTATTGCAAAAAAATCTGTGTATCTATTTTTTAATCCCTCGAATAGAAAAATTTTTAGTGATGCTTTTTTGAATTCCATATCGATTTTCATCAAAATTCTGCCTTATAATAAGTTAAACAACAAATTTAATTGTCTTAGTGAAGTCGAATTTTAAAATGCATACACCAAACATTAAGTAGCAAGGAAGCATTTCAAAAATTAAAAAAAATCGGAAACAGCAGTATTGAGAAAAACAAGTTTAAAGTAAATTAAAAGGCCAAGAAATTGTTTGTGAACAAGATTAAAACACTTGTAACTTTGCGTAAAATAATCTCATCTGCATACGGTTTTCCAGAAATAACGAAGTACAAATTGGAGCATAATAATACACACAAAAAGAAATGTAGATTTGGTTGTAGATTTTTGCTCAAATAAAGGTCCACGGTCCCCTTAACATTGTACATTGAAAGCAAACAATTGAAAGTGCATATGTTAAATTGTGTATAATACAGGGCTCTCAAATGGTCCGCCAACTGAATACCAATATCTTTTTACAGTGCTCAGAAAAAATTTAGACAATGATCAATTATGCTTCTGTGCTGAGAAATATGTAACGAATTGTTGTAATTCAACTGTCATATATTACTGTGGACTTATCTTTCGTACACAAACAATAAATTTTAATTTATACACTTTACATAATATATAATGACAAAAAACAAATTTAACATTGTTGCAAAAGTATAGACAATCTGTCTATTAACAGAAAAATATCCATAAATTAAAATCGAACTGCACCTACATTGTCTGCTATTAATGCAAAAATGTGACTTTCCATCGAAGAAACAAAATCCTGCATCACTTGGGGGTCTATTTCGTACCAAACACGTTCAACATCTGATCGAAGCTCATTTACAGAGGAGTATTGTTAAAAAATTGCATAAACCGTATGAGATATGATGCCACAAAAGTTTTCGATTGTCTTCAGATCAGGGCTGCACGCGGACTAGTCGAAAATAATATTATTTTGAGAGTTAAACCAATTTTTCGATTTGTATGCAACATGAATAGACGCATTATCTTGCTCAAATACATACTCTAGAAGAGGTAAAATTTCACCAAATGGCTGTATATTGTTTTCCAATGTATGTATGTAGTCTTACGCAGCTTGGCGACTATTGAGAAACTCCAGAGATACTTGGGAATTTAAACAAAGTGAGGCCCAAATCATCAACTCTTTCGAGGGAAAAGGACACCTAATTTTAATTCCAAGAGTGACAAGAATATTTAATTAAAATTTTCCTTTTATAATATAGTGAAAATAAGCAATTTCATATTTTCTAATAACTTCGTTTATAAATTCTGGTATCAGTCCATTATTTCATCCGTTTATAAAAATAATCACTCCGCGACAGGAAAGGGGTCAATTTGTTGTGAGATTTCAAGGCTGGTTGTTTTATCATTTTCATGTAAACTAATGTACATCTTTCTTTAATGCATCTACGAAATTATCCGTTGACACAGAAAACTCTGACTCACTTTTAATGAGATTAGCAGTCATCATTTGTCTAGATGCTAGTTTATGGATCCTTCTATAATCTCGTTTTCTGGCCACGCGAGTCCTTCCAGATCTATGTTTTGCTTTGAAAGAGTCACCCTTAGACAGTACTTAATAGACAGACTTCTTTGGCCGATTCAAAGTAGCTGAAATTTCCGCAACAGTCTTCCCTTTCGATTTCAGTTTCCATGCTTAAATTACTTCATCTGACTGAAAATTTCTTGCTCGCGCATCTTCACTAACCGATGCTATCGCGAGGCGCATTTAAATACTTCATGCATGTGACGTCATAAGTTTGAAATATAAGTTTTTTGGTGAACAATATCCAAAAAATCACAAAACTGTCTAAACTTTTGCAATATGCAAATTTCACTTTTTTCAGTTAAATTAAATAATATCCTACATTAAAACCGTTATTTCTGTCCTAAAACGTTTAAAATATATTTAAAAATAAGTACAGTAATTTGTATAACCCAAGTGTTCATATTTTTTATTTAAAGGTTAAAAATCACCAGTCTCTAAACTTTTGCTGAGGAGTGTAGAAAAATTTTATTTTTAGATTTTTTTTACAAATCGCCCCGGAATCACTTTTGAAAGTTAATTCTAGCGCAAACCTACCATACAATTTTCTGTTAAAATTTATTGGTATTCAGTTGGCGGACTATTTGGGAGCCCTGCTAATATCAACAGCCATTAAACCATGTTGTTCATGGAAATATTTAAAACTATGTAAACTTCGCCGGAAATGAAGGTTACATTTCTTCCTGGAGCAAACAAAGCCGCCTATATTTTCTTACATGGCGAACGCACAAATATTCCCAAACATAGGGTCCTCCTCGAGACGTTGCTGTTCCTAGTTGACCTAATCGTGTCTTTATAGTAAATAACCCATCTATTTTGTTCTTAACTGTGGCATGTACAGTAGTCATGCTTACATTTAGTGTTTTCCTTATTCGTGATCAATATATACTTCGTTCTTCGGAGATATTATTTCCGCTCTGCCAACACTACTTAAATTATTTCTTTTACCTGTTACGCAGCTCACAAAAAACACCAGCCCAATTGCTAAAGCTTAAACTGAAATAAAAAAAACCGTAATATATTTACTCGATAGCAACTAAACGCTTTTGCTTCTAATCATGATGAATATTTTATGAAATAATGTATAACTTTATTTTCTCAATAATAAATTAGGTAAGAAGGTATCGCTTACCTTTTAGTCGTCTGCTCAATTCTTATGTCAAACTTATTTTTCTGTATTATCCTCTGTTGTTCAGGACTTCATTATAATTTTATTAGTTAATCCTATGATATTGGCCAGGGTGATGTAACATATGTTAATGCTTAAAGAACTATGTTATATGGCTTTTTTCTGCAATACACTAAGTTAAAATATAGAGAAAAAATTTAATAAGTATTTTATACATTTTAGAGCGCAACAGCACTGTATCTTTAATCTCTGGATTACATTATTCAACTACACAAGAAAAATTAATACATATAACTAAACAAGGCTAAAACTGGCTATATAAATTAAAATAATGAGCGATCGAAATGGAATCCGATACAAATTACAGTAAATAAATAAAATAAATACCTTGTTTTTCCAAAGCATAATATACGTTTATTTTTTGCAGTATCCAAATGTAGCCGCATTCAGTTGCAGTATCAATATGAATGAATCACGAATCATAAGATTCATTACTTGGCATCAACAGAAAGAACAACTCTGCGCATGCGCAGCGCGTCGCTCCAAGGCGCAGACTTGTACTTATGTACTACGCATGCGCACAAGTAAAATTTTAATGAAAATTAAGGCTAATTAATAAAATTTTTGAACAAACGAATGTACGATAACAAATCTGTGGCCAAATATCTTTCATTTAAAAAAAGAATGATGCAATTTGATGCAGTAGTTTGTTCTCACGAACTATCGAAAGAAAAAGCTTAGCTTTTTAAATATATAGATTATATCTTTCTGTTACCATTTTCCCTTAATAACAGAAAAAAAAATTATGATTAAAGTACGTGCTATTTTCAGAAAATATAAATGAAATATTTCTGATAAAACATGGAGCTTTTTTAAACTATATTTAATTTTAAGTATCCATATTTATGTTACAAACAAATGAAAGCATGTGAATCATTAGATAGCCTTTTTTTTTTTGGTCGAGTTTCTTGAATGACGACATTGATTTTTGTTAGAATTGTGTATTATTCTGCGATAGTGAAGTCCTATGCATACATTTCTGTAGATGTTGTTTAGGACTGAATTGCAAATGCAGAATTTGTCAGCGGATGTGAATGACATCATTTTATATAAAATAAAAGCTTGTGTTTTAAGTCAGTTTTCGGAATCATGTATAATTCGGTAAAGGTTATTTTATACTTTCTTTTATTTTTACATTATATTTTCGTAAAATAGAAAGCACTCTTTTTTTATCACAGTGCCGTTAGTGCCGTTTCCATAGAGTGGTAAAATGACTGGAACAATTAATCGGACTAATTGAGGGTAACCTGTACATACATTATTGTTCGAATTACGTCATTTCTCTCTTAACATTGATTCATCCCTTTTTCTGTAATTTATATCACACTAACATGTCAATTATGTGAATTTGTATTTCAAACTTTTGTGATCTGAGGAAAATAAATATCCGATAAAATTATGGCGATTTTGTTTAACTTTTAAAACTTTGGTTCTATTTTAGAAAGTACAGGATCGGTTATAAAATAATTATTGAAAAATATATATATCAATGTATGTAAAAACGTTTCATTTTTCCATGTATTAATTAAAACTGAAGGTATAGACAACTTTCGAATTTTTTTTTGATGTACTGCATTTATTACTGTTACAATTTACTGCATTTATTACTGTACAATTTATTACTGTAAAATATGCGTCAGTTTCTTTTCTCTTAAAAACAGAATAAATCTTTACATTGGAATTTAGTTTAGACGGAGGATTCATTATTACAAATTTTTATTTAACGTTTGAAAATGTTGATCCTTTTTCTCATGAAACGCTTATAAATATATATAACTTACTTAAGATATGAAAAACTTGAGCAACACCTAAACTTTTTTTCCAAATTTTACCTGAAATTTACAACAACCTCGCAGTTTATTGTAAAGATAGGAATCATGTTACATAATAGAATATTTTACAGAGGAATCCTATTTTAAACTCTGCAGAAGAGAGATTAACTCCGTGAATAGACAACCTGCAAACAGTGTTCTGGATAGTAAATTTTAAACTTTGTAAAAGATGCTGATATAAAACTTTGTAATAGATGTTGATATAAAACTTTGTAATAGATGCTGATATAAAACTTTGAAATATATGTGGACATAAAACTTTGAAATAGATTTTATAAAGTATTCTAAAAATATATGCATGAAGAACAAAACTCTTGATAATATTTTAAACCTTTGTTCGAGTGATACATATCTAATATGATTCACTAAAAAATAAAAATTTCACTGCAAAATTCACCTTGCTTAATAATTAAAATTAATAAAGGTACAAATAAATATAAATACATTACTTAAAGGTGCGTCAAACATAAAACAATCATTTAAAAACACATGAAAGTTCTTTTAAAAAACTAAAACGTTTTCAACCGAAACTTACTCGGCCTTCATCAGTGAAAAACCAATAGCTGTTATCTCTTTGTGTCTTCTAGCTCTCCCCAGAACAGACCATTCTACTTCAAGGGTGGTATGGAAGGTGGAATGGAGATTGCTATTCAAAATTTCCCGAAACAAGTACGAGTTTATCAATCATGTATTAATTCTTTCCAGACTGCGTGGGTATAATATGATAATATATCGTTACAGTCTGTGTCTTTATTAGATGTTATTTCTAGGGATTATCTTATGATAGTTTTTTGGTGGTTACTTGTACGGAAGATAATTTTGGATCTATTGAAATCTATATTTATAGGCTCAATTTATGCTAATCTTGCTAACGCATTATTGGGTTTATTTAATCTCAAATCCTCTCCATGTTTTTTTTTATTCTGTCTCGAAATTTCCACAGTGTCATACCTATGTAGATAATCTTTATTATCTTTCTTGAAGGGTGTAATATATGCCCTTTATCTATTCATGCCCTGGATTGGGTCAATTTTCATATTTAACAAAACTTTTAACTTTGGGGGAGGGGCTGAGATTAGTGTAATACCAAACTTAAAGAGGGAATGCCGCATAATCTAAAAAAATTGAAATGTACTTAACTTTACAAAATTTCAAACTTTTAATTGGAGCTATAGGGGAAAGTAAGGTAATGACGTTCAGCGGGCAATCTCGCTCACCCAAATATCTCTAAACAGAATAGAATTGAAAACGGGCGATCTGTACCGGCACCTAGCGAACTTCATCCTAAGTTCCCAGTAAGGATATAGTGCCCGCCGGGAGGAAAGTATTTTTGTATCCTCTCACGTTATAAGTTTGAAGTTGTTTTAGAATAAAATTCTACAACATCTAACTTGAAAGCAAGTTTACACTCTTATTTTCAAATGTTAATTTACTCATTATTTCTAAAAAATATATACATTTAGCTGTACGTCGTTCATTCTTTTATTTATTTTTGTAGTGCTTTGTTACGCCATCTATAAAGAATTCCAACTTAAATATTGTATTCAAATTTTGAGCGCAATTACCCTACCATGTTGAGCATTACCGCTCAATACATTATTAATAAAATAAAACGATAAAAAAAAATTCTAAAACTTTTATGCAGATTAATTAATTGAAACTGTAATTTATGCTTTGGAGTTATACTTCATTAATAAAATATTGATGTTATTTTTTGTAAATTCGACTAACTATGCATGTTTTCCCTTAAGTGAGCGTCATTCCCCTACTTTCCCCTTTTTCTTTAATCTTCATCTTTTACTTTAAATCTGTTTATGACTTTTTCAATGAAACGGGATGGACCTGAATGCTCGGCTGCTATCTATCTAATTACATCTATTTCTTCATTAAGGCTGTTTTTAACTGCTCTGCTAAACAAGCGCAAAAAGGTTTGACACATCTATAAATTCATTTTTTAACGGAAAGATATAAAATTGGAAAGCCTGGCCATGGAAGCGATTTGAAATTGAACTGTGTTTTCCATTTTTTGATCAATAAATTAGCTGTTGAGTTATAACCGATTTCAATTACGTGACAAACATGTTTTCCTCCCGCTCTTGAGTGGATATTGTACTTTCGCGCGAAAATTCGGTTCAAAACGTTCGCTTTGGCACTATTTTCTGAAAGATCAATTGCGAGTAGTATATAGGGGGTCCTTTGGAAAACTTTTTATATTCCACTAAACGCAAATATTTAACGATTTTTGTATGATTTTTATCAAAAAGTTTGCCTGTCTAAATATCGACCAATGTAACGATTTTAGTACGATTTATCGAGCAAATGATGATAAAAAATGCATGATTTGCATTGGGTGGATATTTTTATTTTTTCTACAAAATTATATAAAGAAGAAGTTTTAAGAAAGGGTTAGAGAATAAACAATCAAAAAGCATGATTATAAATAATAACGTAATCAATTTAGATTAAATAATCATCATTTTTAAATGTTAATAATTAATTATTGTAGTGATGAAAAATTTTGTCTGACGCTCTTTCTTAATAGTCTACGAAATGATAATAAACAACCTTCCTCTAGGATAATATTGATAGGAATAAGAAAAGCAAAGAGCTGCGTTAGATAATAAGTTATCGGCATTATATCCAATCCTAAAATCTTTAGTTGCATTAAAAGCTATAGAATAATATAAGTTATTAGCTCCAGGAATATAAATATCGAACCATTCTTTTGTTTCTGGTATTATATTCCAATTGCCATCACATTTACTTTCTATCCAAAAATAAACACCAGGTTGAGAAAATTTAGAGGCTTGATTCATTTTGTATATTTTTGCGGTCAAAGTTAATTTTATTGTATGATTGAAACTATGAAATATAGTATAATTATTAGAGTTATCGATGCTATGATTTGTAATAACGGGGTCAAATTTAAAATAATGAAAGGTAGGCGAAAGACAATTAAACAGTAAAGTACTTATGACAAAATATTGTAACATTTATTTAGAAATAAATTTTCGAACAAAGTTTAGACAGATGAACTAAATAAGAAATATTAATATCAATGGTATTATATTGCTATCTGAAATAAGAGTTAAATGATTTTTTATCATATGTTTTAAATTTTTATTTACAATTACAAATCCTATTCTGTTAGTTCGATAAAAATAAAAAAAAATAGTTTGTGTTGAAATGAACACATCTTTGCCAGAAAAGAAATTTGTACTTAAAACAGATATATTTTGAATTTCAGTAAATATTATTTAGGGAGTTTGATAGTTCGATAAATGGTCCATTCGATTATTGTAAGATTTATCGAGTAAATGGTGATAAAATAACTGTATGATTAGCATTGGATGGATATTTTTATTTTTTATTGTGTCTATTTCTTTTGATTAATATTTTAAAGTTTAATTAGCCTCCCCTCAGCTTTTCGTGGGCTTGGGACCACCGGAAATAGCGGCAGCTTTAGAGGATAATTAAACTGTAATTTTCAAAAATTAAAAAAAATATTTTATCCTCTGTAATTCCAACCGCGGTTGAGTCGCGATAGGAATTACCAGTCCATTTTCCAGAAATCTAGTCCATATTCAAGTCAGTTACCAGTCCATATTCAAGTCCGTGATTTTAAA
Organism: Maratus speciosus; assembly: GCA_963932465.1. NCBI lineage: Eukaryota > Metazoa > Arthropoda > Arachnida > Araneae > Salticidae > Maratus > Maratus speciosus. The sequence continues at coordinate 139,415,056 of OZ010799.1, forward strand.
CCATCTTTACATCAATCGAATCTGGTGTTGATCTTAAATCGTATTTCCATTTATCTTTTTCATTAGGATACAGCTCGATACTGCTAATATCTTTGGAAGGAGCCTTCTTAATTCGGCATAAGATTCTCCAGTGTATAATAATTTCTGATATACGCCGATATCTTTACAAAACTTCCGTAAATTTTGTTCGCATGTACTTTTCATCTTTTTTATATTGTTTTGTTCTAAAAACTTCTCAAGAAATATTCGCCAGTTTTCTCTTGTTTTTAACTTTTTGTGTTTTTCTTTTAGATCGCATAATATATATCCCATTTCCCAGCATTTCTGAACGGTAATTTGCTTAGAAAAATAATAATCAAAGAAAGCATTTTTGGTATTTTCTAAAGTAGCATCCCATGACAAATTATCAGGTAGAACAAAATTCACCTTATTACCAAAATAATAATATTTCTCTTCGAGTTTTCGTAATAATTCTTTCAATTCGTCTGGATCAAAACTTGTTCCAATTTTTTTTCTTTCCTTCAGCAATTGATTATAAATCGTAACGACTTTTCCTTCAGTTAGGAAATATGATTCATCGTAGACGGGTATATCCATTCCGGTTCTTACACGTTCTTCTATGTAATTTTTAATTATATTATTGAAATCTGTTATTAAAGCGGACATCTTTCTCCGACAACAGTCAATTCGCAAATGACGAAAAACATGATGAAAACAGGAAACATCTAATCTGCCCACGCTTTACTAGAATGTTCTTCAGAAACAAAATGGTAGCGGCTTGACATTTCCTAGAAAAGAAATGAGGGCGATTGTAGTTTATCTCAGACAGGAAATGCGCTGCCGACATTGACCTTCGCCAGTGATTGTCATAAAACCAGAGCGTTGAATAGAGAAAGAAGCGGAAACTTGAAAGATACTTGCAAACAATTATTGCATTCGGAGATTTTTAATTTATCATAAGTATTTTAATACTCTTAAAGTATGTAAGAAAAAGGAAGGCGATTTAAGAAATGGTTAGAGTAAAGATGACTAAACCTTTAGACCAATATTATACTCGATTTCGTTACGGTAAAACAGAACATTACACTAATTGCAAAAGTTGTCATTTAGCTATGAAAAATAAAAAATTGATTGAGAATGTGGTAAAAAATACCCTTTAGCTCATAAAAAGAGACAATTAAAAAGCAATTATCATATCAAACGAACATCAAAATAAATTTATGATATTTTATGTTGTGTTTTAAATTGAACGTATTTTTTTAGTTGAAAGTATTATACTGAATGTTGCATTTTAGTTGAAAATATTATAGTCAATGCTGTGCTTTAAATTGAACGTATTTTTTAGTTGAAAGTATTATATTGAATGTTGCATTTTAGTTGAAAATATTATAGTCAATGTTGTGTTTTAAATTGAACGTATTTTTTTAGTTGAAAGTATTATATTGAATGTTGCATTTTCAGAAATTATTCAATTGGAATTAAATAAACCTTGATAGTTTCAAAATTAGAATCGTGGGGGAAAAAGTGTTTATAAAATTTCTTCTATATAAATGGAGGAAACTCTAAGATTGATACCTGTGTCAAAACTGAGACACACTGTAAAACTTTTAAATATAAAACAACCCAAAGGATGTAAAAAAGATGAATTAATTAGATTGATAATAAGATATATAAAAGAAACTGGGGAATATAAATATGTTTTAGTAGATTTATTAAAAATAGACGCAACAGATTATTTAAATAAAATGAAGAAGAAATTTATCGAAAATCCTAAAAAAAGAAATAAATTGAAAAAAATATTAGATTCTTTCGATTTAAAATATAACAATAACACAGAAGAATTTAATCCAAAAAATAACGAAGAAAAAAAGATAATAACAGTGGTAAACCTTAAAAAATTATTTCCTGATTTAAATGAAAAAATGAAACAATTTATAAATGAACCGAAAAACCGTCCAAAACTTAAAAAACTCTTTGATAATTACGGCTTAAAATATAAAGATGAAAAATTGATCAAAAAGACAGAAAAGAAAGTAAAATTACAAGCAAATTTAGAAAATCTGTTTAGACCAGATTACGAAATTGTTGAGAAAGATAAAAAATTTCTAAAAAAATTTAATACTTATAGATATGTTTATAAAATAAGACAAATAAAAAACTCACACCTGGCCAGTATTATAGTATCTTAAAAGATTTATTCAGGGGAGCAATTGGAAAAATTGAAGGAAAGGTCCAAATTGTTGTAGACAATCCCTCTTTGACGCAACCCTTTCACCCTGAAATGATGTCAACGAAAGAAGCCTATGACACCTATTTAGATGTTTTAACACACAAAATTGAATACAAAGAGCTGGATATTAAAGACTGTGAATTTTTTTTACTGTCATTGATTTGCCTAAAGGAGGTAAACCATCGAAATTACTGAACAATAACGATATTGTCAATAAAAAAGTATTCTTCAAATTAAAAATGACGATAATATCTGTTTGGCTAGATCAATCGTTACAGCCTTAGCTATTCAAAATCGTAAAATTTTATGCGAAAAATTGAATCTAGAAAAACTTATAGATTTAGATGTTAAATACAAAAAAATGGGTAGAAAATTGCAAAAACGTTTAGCGATAAAATTGCATGAAATGTGTGATATTCCGTTAGAAATGTGTAATTTAGAGCATGTTAAACAATTCGAAATTTTTTTAAATATTAAAATAACTATATTTTGCAGAGAAAATTTTAACGAAAGAATATACAGCGGCGCCTATAAATCTAATTGTGTTTACATTTTAAAAAATAGAAATCATTTTGATGTCATTACAACGGTTACAGGATTTTTAGGAAAAAAAATTATTGTGATTATTGTAAAGTCAGTTATAAAAGAAGTGATCAACATAAATGTTCTTTAAAATGCAATAGATGTTTTAGGAAAGAGAGTAATTGCGAAGGAGATGATATTCAGTGTAATGATTGTTTTAGATCTTTTAAAGGAAAAAACTGCTTCGAAAATCATAAAAATAAAGAGGGAAAAAAATACTCAGTCTGTGAAACACTGTGGAAATGTTTAAAATGTAAGAGAAATATCAATAGAAGTCAAAGAAAACCGAACGATCATAAATGTGGAGAAAGACTATGTAAAAACTGCAGAGAGTGGGTTTCGGAAGATCATAAATGTTATATTCGTAGGAAAGAATCTAAGGGGGGAACTTGTAAAAATATCTGTCCTAAAAATATAAATGACAGAAAGAAATGGTGTGAGAAATGTCAAACGTCAGAATTTACAGAAGAATATATGTTTTTTGACGTTGAAACGAACCAAGAGACAGGAAATCACCAAGTCAATCTAGTTATAAATCATGATTTTAACGGAAAAGAAAAAATATTTCAGAATGAAAATGAATATTGTAAATGGTTATTCCAATATAAACATTGCGGTTATACAGCATTAGCGCATTATGGAATAGGATTCGATTTTCAATTTCTAGCTAAATACTGCTTTAAAAATAAAATTAAAGTGTTTACAATATATCAAGGAAATAAACTCATATATATGCAAGCAAACGAATATAATATAAGGTTTATCGATTCTATTAATTTTATGCTGATTCCGTTAAGAAAATTTCCTAAAACATTTGGACTAACGGAATTGGCTAAAGGTTATTTTCCTCATTTGTTTAACACTAAGGAAAATCAAAATTATGTAGGGAAATATCCTGAAAAATACTATTATGGTTATGATACTATGACTTTAGATCAAAGAAAAACTTTTGATAAATGGTATAAATCGGTAAAAAACGAAACATTTGATTTTCAAAAAGAAATTATAAAATATTGTAGGTCTGATGTTGATATGTTAAGAAAAAGATGTTTAGAATTGCGCAGATTATTTCTAAATATTGCTAATATTGATCCTTTTAAATATGTCACTTTAGCTGGCGTTTGTATGGCTATATACAGAGATAAATTCACACCAGTGGATACAATAGCAATTGATGAGGAGATTATTCCAAAGGATCAATTCAGTAAGAAATCGATAATTTGGTTAGACTATCTGTCTGAAAAACACCATATCAAAATACAGCATGCTTTAAACGGTGGTGAGAAAAAACTGAAATTAGGTGATAAAACTTATAAAGTAGACGGTTTTTATAATAACACCGTCTATCAGTTTCAAGGCTGTCTTTGGCAAGGTTGTCCTAACTGTTTTACAGAATCCACTGTCAATCTTCAAAATCAGATATGTATGAAAGATTTGTATCAAAGAACTCAAAAAATAAATAAATAAATAAAAGATAAAGGATTTGAATTGATTGAAATATGGGAATGTGATTTTGATAGTCACAATGAAATTAAAAAATATATGAAAAATGAATGGAAAAGAGATTTTGTAGAACCTTTAAATCCTGAAAACGCATTCACAGGAGGTAGGTGTGAACCTACCAAATTAATATACGAAATGAAAGAAAACGAAAAGGGTAGATATATCGATGTTTGTTCACTTTATCCAACAGTAAATTACTTTGATTGCTATCATGTTGGCCATCCGGTAAAAATTTATAATCCGGAAAAATATGATAAGAATTGGTATGGTTTGATACAATGCAAAGCAATGCCACCTAGAAAGCTCTATCATCCTGTTTTACCCGATAAAGGAGAAAAATTAATATTTAGTTTGTGTAAAATATGTTCAAAACCTATAAAATGCGAAAAGAAACAATGTAAAAAATGTTATGATATGCGGAATAAAGTATGTAATCATACGGATGAGGAGAGAAGTTTTACTGGTACGTGGGCAACTACCGAAATTGAACTGGCTATTGAAAAAGGTTATAAGATTTTAAATATCTATGAAGTTTGGCATTTTGAAAAAAAATCTAATACATTATTTAAGGATTATGTTAAAATGTTTTTTAAAATAAAATTAGAAACAGATGATAAATGGTCTGAAAATTTCAAAACTGAAAAAGAATATAAAAGGTGCGTAGAAAAGAAATTGGGTATAAGGTTAGGAGAAATCAAAGAAAATCCAGGAATGAGATTTATATCCAAAATTTGTTTAAACTCTTTATGGGGAAAGTTCGGACAGAGAAAAAATGAAACATACAGAGAATGTTACAGAATTGGCAGACTTTTGTAGAATTATACTGAACGACCGCATTAAAGATTTGAATATGATATTTTTAAATGATGATTGTGTGCAAATGCATTATAAGATGAAAGATGAATATGTCAAGAATAACTTTAATACGAATACTTATATAGCTGCTTTTACTACCAGTTCGGCTAGAATAAGATTATATGAAATGCTTGATAAATTAGGAGACAAAGTAATGTATTACGATACAGATAGTATTGTTTATATCGATGATGGCTCCAATAAAGTAAAAACGGGCTGTATGTTAGGCGAGTGGACAGATGAATTAGGAGAAGATAAATATATGAAATCGTGGATATCTGGAGCTAGTAAAGATTATGGTTATATTCTTAACGATGGTTCTGTAAAAGGGAAAGTAAAAGGATTTAAAATGAGTTATGAGAGCGAAACTAAGCTCAATTTTGACGAGAGAATGAAAACAATAACTGGGGAAATTGACCATATAGATGTAGAAATAAATCAATTTCAGATACAAAAAGATAGAAATATTAAAGTGAATAAAATGAATAAAAGATATATGTTTGGATATGATAAAAGAAGAATTTTAGATAACTTTTATACTGTAACTTTTGGATTTTAAGCCAAACTTTAATTTATAAAAAATGTTTTCTAATAAATGGAAGATGTCACTCTTATCGTAAATGTTCAAGGTTTTATACTTCCTTTTAAATCTATAGCGAGGGAAATAAGTTGGGTTCATTTAAAACAGGGAATAGGTGAAACTATTTCTGTGTTTACACTTAACTATGAATTAGGTGATCAAGACCATGGAATAGTTCGTCGATGTACTAACGATATCCATGGTTTAAGATTTAAAAGATATTCAGATAATACAGGCTTATGGATTAGTAGCGACAATGTAAAAGATTATCTCATACAATTGCATCAGATATACGGCGGCACATTTGCTTTTAAGGGAGGAATTATTCCGAAAAGTACCTTTGAAGAATGGAGAATTCCTATAAAAATATTAGAAGTACCGAGATGCGTTCGAATCCTAGGACCAGGTTGTTCTATGTACAGATGTCTGTACTATAAAAATTTTCTTTCAAAAATTGTTTCTTAATAAATGGAAGAATTTAACAGTCTCAGATCGTTCCCTGCAACTCATAAGTTAAAAGATTTAGAGACAGGGAAATACAAACTGATTTCGTTGAAGAAAATTCAAACAAAATTTGGAAATGCGACTATTGCAAGATTGGAAGTTCATGATGTAGAAAAAGATTATTTTCTTAAAAAGAGTCATGGAAAAATTTCTGAAACAGCAATAACAAAATTGAATAAAGGTGGTTATATCTTTCATTTTAAAGGAAAAAATAATGAGAGCTATTATGATTATGAATTAGAAAAAGCGCAATCCTACAATTTGTTTTAAATCTTACAATAATCGAATGGACCATTTATCGAACTATCAAACTCCCTAAATAATATTTACTGAAATTCAAAATATATCTGTTTTGAGTACAAATTTCTTTTCTGGCAAAGATGTGTTCATTTCAACACAAACTATTTTCTTGATTTTTATCGAACTAACAGAATAGGATTTGTAATTGTAAATAAAAATTTAAAACATAGGATAAAAAATCATTTAACTTTTATTTCAGATAGCAATATAATACCATTGATATTAATATTTCTTATTTAGTTCATCTGTCTAAACTTTGTTCGAAAATTTATTTCTAAATAAATGTTACAATATTTTGTCATAAGTACTTTACTGTTTAATTGTCTTTCGCCTACCTTTCATTATTTTAAATTTGACCCCGTTATTACAAATCATAGCATCGATAACTCTAATAATTATACTATATTTCATAGTTTCAATCATACAAAAAAATTAACTTTGACCGCAAAAATATACAAAATGGATCAAGCCTCTAAATTTTCTCAACCTGGTGTTTATTTTTGGATAGAAAGTAAATGTGATGACAATTGGAATATAATACCAGAAACAAAAGAATGGTTCGATATTTATATTCCTGGAGCTATTAACTTATATTATTCTATAGCTTTTAATGCAACTAAAGATTTTAGGATTGAAAATAATGCCGATAACTTATTATATAACACAGCTCTTTGCTTTTCTTATTCCTATCAATATTATCTTAGAGGAAGGTTGTTTATTAGCATTTCGTAGACTATTAAGAAAGTGCGTCAGACAAAATTTTTCATCACTATAATAATTAAATATTAACATTTAAAAATGATGATTATTTAATCTAAATTGATTACGTTATTATTTATAATCATGCTTTTGGATTGTTTATTCTCTAACCCTTTCTTAAAACTTCTTCTTTATATAATTTTTGTAGAAAAAATAAAAATATCCACCCAATGCAAATCATGCAATTTTTATCATCATTTGCTCGATAAATCGTACTAAAATCGTTACATTGCTCGATATTTAGACAGGCAAACTTTTTGATGAAAATCATACAAAAATCGTTAAATATTTGCGTTTAGTGGAATATAAAAAGTGTTCCAAAGGACCCCCTATATACTACTATTGCGTTTGCAAAAAAATGCAAAAAACAGCTCGATTACATAATTTCTGAACAACAACATCAGTTAGTTTTATGCATTTTAGAACAAAAATAAATTAAAACTTATGTCAGAAATTTGCCCTTTTGGATTTGAGAACACCCTTAAGGAAATGGCTTCGACAAACTTCACATGCTCCTTTTAATTAAAAATTGAAAGGTGCTAACTTGTAACTTCTAAGTCAGCTGAAACCAAACGGAATAGTGTAATTAGATCTGTTAACTTTTCTAAAAACTGTGCAATCCAGATTCTGATTAGCCATATTTCTGATTAGCTGGACATCCAAAAAAGCAAGCTTTTGATTTTGTTCTATTTCTAGTGTGAATTTTATTTTATTGTCTAAACTTTTGATTTAATCTATACTTGGGGAAGGTGTAAGAAGATAGTAGGTGAAAGCCTGATACTGCCTATTTACACCCCCTGGTTTAATATGGTTGTAACACCGGACGATATAGCACTCATTTCGGCGACATAAAATTAATTTTGAATTGCGTTTGCAAAAACCTTATTTCAAAGATTTTTTTTTCGTCCTTTTTTGAAAGATTAAATGCAATTGGTTATTTGCAATTTATCAACAAGGCACATTATTTAAATTAGAATAACATACATTACATCCAAGAACATTTCACCTTTGAAAGTAATTTTGAGAATTAAAATAAATTGAAGGGAAAAAATAAACATACTATTGAAGTTTAATATCACCTGTAATTTATTTATCACCTATAATTTTATTATTTTCTAAGGGAGTCATAATTTTTTCGTTGAGAAATGTTTTTTAAAACTAACGCAAATGTGTTTCGAATCAGGTTGAAAGTGATATGTATGTAACACGTAACAGGTATCTAGCATTGCTGATATTGCAATTTTGAATACCTACATGAATTCACATTTGTATTTTATATAAAGTCCTTTCATATTTTAAATTAAGGTGAGAAAACAAATTACGTATTAAAACAATTTTTTTTTAAATCTTTTAGCTTTAATCAGCCAAAAATGAAAATCACTGGAATATCTGAATTATCCACATTACGATACAAAGTTATCTCATCAACACACTTAAACAAACAACATATTTTTCCTTTATTTGTAATTCAATCCCATATTCATGCTAAAACTTCTGTACAATATTAGCATAATTATGCAATTTTTTTCTAATATTGTCTATCCATAACTATAAATAGCAGTTTGTTGAATGGGTGGCGGCAGCACTATATCCAGAGAGAGAAAAGATTTTAGAACGTATAACTGTGGTCCGCAGCCTTGACCACATTCTTTAAAAATGGAGACGACATAAGCTAAACTAATAATTTTATTTAATCAAAATGTTCGCGCAAGATAATTTTTAAAACATATCAATATAAAGAGTAACTTAAAAATTTTAACTATTCAAAAATAAATATCTACGGCATTCTAAAACAGAAAAAAAGAAAGAAAAAAAAAGAAAAAAATAAAAAAAAGAAAAGGACAATTAAACAGTAATTTAATTTTGAGTTAGAGAGGGCCGATCCTCCTGAAACCCCGTTTAAGATATACAGGGTAGTTATAATTAAAGTTACCCTGTTTAGACCTACGTAGAGTCCGCTCTGTTTGACAGATATCGATGAAACTTGGGATATAAGTTATATGGACCATGGGGAAGTGAAATCTGCAATAAGAAAATTTAGTTCAAATTTCGACCGATAGATGGCGGTTTTCATCTACGGGAAAGGACTTATAATGCGAGTTAGTCCTTGCCGTAAAGGCATTCTGCACCATGCCGTTAGAGATGATGGAAATAATGTTACTGTTGAAGTTGGTTCATCACAACGGCAGTAATTTGTCACTTGCACTGCGAGAATATCGACGCTTGAAAGGGTTATGAAAAGAACCAATGTCGAGGCAGGCTTTGACAAAGATGATGTCTAATTAATTGAAGAGACTAGGTAGCTGGGTGTGCTACAGAGGACGGAAACGGATTTCAAATAAAACTCCCGAAGAAATCTCTCTAGCCGTGGTCGAAAACCGTCCGGTTCCCAATATTCTTCGACAAGTTCTCGAGCGGTGTCATGTGCTTTGTCTCTCCCTTGGTCTACAGTACGAAAGGTTCTTCGATCCATTATAAAGTAGTATCCATACAAGATTCACATTGTGCAAGCGCTGAACCCTGCAGACCTGGGCACACGAACTCAATTTGCAAGGATGTTTTTCGTCTGAATAGCAGTTGACAGTGGACTTGGAACATTTTGTGGTCGGACGAGGCACATTTTACCCTAGTTGGAGCAGTGAATACTGAGAACTGCTGAAGGTACTGAAACTCCTAATATTGTGCATGAACAGTCTGATTGTGAGGATTCCTGAAAGATTGTGCATATGGTGGAAGCATTACGGACTCTGCCTGACTTGAAAGCAAGCATAACTCGTCATGTTGCTGAAATTGATCGAGAAACCGTTCGCGCTACTGTTGAACACGCTATATTAGGCTTTGAACATGTGCTTGACGAAAACGGAATCATCATTGAACATATGCTGTAAATCAGGGGTGCACAACCTTTTTAAGGGAAGGGCCACTTACGAAAATGCCTGGGTTCTCGAGGGCCGCATCAGTAACACAGAGAATTCTTTTTCGGAGAGGTGAGCTGAGGCCTATAATTGGATAAAAACATGGTTTCAGAGGGGGGAAGTTTTACCCCTCTAGGTTCCCCTACGCAGTCAACATATCCAATTTAGTTGGCAAGGATATACCAAAACACAGATATATACATTATTTTCATGTAATAGTAATATTCCTTGACTTTGTTCGGGGATGTATAAATTTTGCTTTATTAAAAGTGCTAAGAAACAAACATAGGCTTGAAAGTGGCTAGTGCCGAAAAAATTAAGAACTTCATGAAAGAAGGAGGGGGGAGAGCCGATCAATGAAATTTGAGATTTTTCTGCACCCGATCGACGAAATTCTCCTTTTCCGCGCATAATCAACAAAATTCCCTTTTTTTCCGCTTCCAATCAACAAAATATGCTTTTTTCCACACCCGATCAATGGAAATTTTCAATATTTCCGCGCCTTATAGACAAAATTCAAAATTTTTCCGAAGTCGATCAACAAAATTTGAGATTTTTCCGCTCCTGATCGACAAAATTTGCGATTTTCTCGTGCCGATAAACGAAAATTACAATTTTCCACGCCTGATCGACAAAATTCGCAATTTTTCCGCACCCGATTAACCAAATTCCTGATTTTTCCACGACCTATCAGCGATATTCGGTATTAACTGACTGTTGAAATTTGCAATTTTTCCTGCTGTCGATCAACGAGATTTGTCGGCGCCTCATCGACAAGATTCGCGATTTTTTCGCACCAGATCAACGAAATTTGAAAATTTTCTACGCCTGTTCACGAAATTCGCGATTTTTCCTGCACCCTATCAACGAAATTCGCGATTCTTAACTAACTGACAATATTTACAATTTTTTGAGCGTTAAATTGACGAAATTCGCGATTTTTTTCGCTCGATAAACTGACGAAATTCACAACTTTTCCGTAGCCAATCATAAAAATTTGCAAATTTTCTGAGCATCATTGACAAAATTCACGATTTTTCTGTGCCCGATCAACGAAATTTGCGATTTTTCCGCGCCAAGTAGACGAAATGTGCAAATTTTCCGCATTTCATTGACAAAATTTGTGATTTTTCAATTCCTACTATTAGCTCACACTCTCCCTATATTTATTTATATATTTAACTTGTTCAAATTTTCAATCGTTAATAAAATACTCATCATTCATCCTATCAAGTGAAAATAAATTTTTTTAAACTTGTACTGGATGACAATTGATGTTAATACAGTTTTTTCAAATATTAATTAATTAATTAAATTTTAATTAATTAATTTTAGTTTCGCATGGGAAACAAAATGGCGGCCATTTGTTACTGCAGATCAATTAAAGTATTTTCAATAAGGGGTTACCATAGGGGGACCCTGTTCTGCAGCCAAATATCGCCAAGTTTGTCATCGCCAAATTTGGCGGCCATAATGAGTCGCCAAAAGTGACGCCAACTTGGCGATATCTGTAATATTTCGCCAAATTCCATTGCTGTTCCATTGTAAACCTACTTGCTTATAGAAAATCAACAAATTGAGATATTTTAATGCAACAAAAACTAATATTAGCTTCATATTAATTTTTTCTTTGATGGCCTAAGTAGGAATTGACTTTAAAAACAAAATTTTTATATTACTTGTTCTTTGTCTGATTGACGAAATTTGTGATTTTTTTCATGCCTTATCAACGAAATTTCAGATTTTTTTCACGCCCGATCGACGAAATTTTTTGAATCTAACACACAAAATTCTATAATTTTTCCATACCCCATCGACAAAATTCGCGATTTTTACGCATTCGATCAACGAAAATCGCAATTTTTACGCGCCCGATCAACGAAATTTGCGATTCTTAACTGACTTATGAAATTTGCAATTTTTTCTCGCGGCAAATTGATGAAATTTGCGATTTTTTCTCGCGATAAACTGACCAAACTCGCGATTTTTCTGCAGCCGATCAACAAATTTTGTAATTTTTTTCGCACATCATCGACAAAAATCGCAATTTTTTCAGCCCAATCAAAGAAATTCGCAATTTGTCCTCACCTGAGTGGCAAAATTCGTGATTTTTCCGCTCCTGATCGACTCAATTTGCGATTTTTTTTCACTCCTGATCGACTTAATTTGCAATTTTTTCCGCTCCTGATAGATGAAATGTGCGATTTTTCCGCGCCTGATCGTCGAAATTCACGGTTTTTCCTTGACTGATCAACGAAATTCACTATTTTTCCGTGTCGCATCGACGAAACTCGCCACCTTTCCATGGCCCTTCAACAAAACTTTTGATTTTTCCGTGCTTCATCGAAAAAGTTCGTGATTTTTCAATAAAATTTCCTATTTCCCCTCGCTTATTCGACAAAATAAATTCGCGATTATTCCGTTCTCGATCAACAAAACTCGCGATTTTTCCGTGCCCGAATGAAGAAATTCACTATTTTTCCTTGCCTGATCTACGAAATTTACGATTTTCCAGTGCCCGTTCGATGTAATTCGAATTATTTTTCGACTAGCGACTAACGAAATTAGAAACTTGGGAAATTCCTATGTTGATATCAATGGTTTCGGCTGTTCTATAAACGAAATTCGTCATTTTTAACTGACTGACGAAATTTGTCATTTTTTTCCCGCGAAAAGTTGACGAAATTTACAATTTTTCCCTGCGACCTATGGGCAAAAATTGCGATTTTTTCCAGTTATAAACTTACGAAGTTTGCGGGCCACAAGTTAATCCATCGCGGGCCACCGGTTGTGCATTTCTACTGTAAATAAACAAAAGTTTTGTGTTTCCAGTTTCAGATTTTTAGTTTTCATGCGCCTCCTTCTCACCTGGTGGTCGAAAATTGAACTAATTTTTTTAAATTCAGATTTAATTTCTCCATGGTCCATATAACTTATATTAGAAGATTAATTGATATCTGTCAACCAGACCGAACTCTACGTAGGTCTAAACAGAGTAACTTTAATTATAACCACCCTGTATTTAAAAATATTGGATGTAAGACGGAAAACAAATCTAAAGAGAAATAAATTATTGCATGTACAAATATACACTATACAAATATGTAAAATAAAATTTTAAGCTTATATTTATTATCAATATTCTCCCTTTATTTGTAATTCGATCTCATAATCATGCTAAAACTTCTGTACTACATTAGCATGCTTATACAATTCCGACGCGTTTTTAAAAAAATACAGATTATAAACATGAAATAAGGGAAACTAAAAAATAAAAATAATAATCAAAATTCCTGTGCAAGAAAATTTTTAAAAAATATGAAATAAAAACTAACTTAGAAATTTAACAACTAAATAACATTTAATGTTCAGAAATAAATTTCTGTCAGGATTTAAAGAAAAAAAAAGAAAAAAGAAAGAAAAACAAAAATTATTAAACAGTAATGTTTTAAGCAATTCTTACTTTTTTCAAAAATTTAGAGCCCCCCCCCCCACCCCCTGCATATGCCTATATTTCTGTTAAAAATTATTCGAATTTGCCGGTAGAAAGATTTATATTCGAGCGGAATATCTTCCTTCAACTTTTTTATATACAACCTCAGCATTATAAATAAGCACTTTTCCATTCATTTTATTTTGCATTTTTTATTTTATTGTCATACTTGGTAGTTATTTGTGGTAAAATTTTACGATAAGTAGAAATCCACAAAAATTGTTTCTGTATTTTCAAAAGTTTCAAAAATAAAAATTATATATTGCAGATTAAAAACCGCAAACTTCAAGTTATTATCTTTTAACTCACTGGAAATTGGGGAGATGCGCGAAACGTTATCTCTAATAGGTTTGCAATTTCTGTACAACACAGCTTCATTAGCGCCAAAATTTCGCCAAAGCGAATAAATACATTTGTATATAAATTTAATACATACATATCATAATAGCGACAAATACTAACTTAAATCAGTTTCATTTAGTCAAAGAATCGTTTTTGCATTAAAATTTTGGAAAAAAGTCAGATATCGAGTGAGATTTTATTAAAATAGTCAACGCGCTTATTCTTGTCGCGGAAGTATAACGTTCGCAGTATATTCATTACTAGCAAACCATGCGACTTTGCTCGCGTAACAGTGAAAATATGCCAAGTGATATTCATACGTCTAACTTTTATTTTAAAAAATTATACTTTTAGGAATAATTCAAAAATTACTATTTAAAACACAGTTTAACTAAACCTCATTATTACAATGCATTAGGCAGAAATGAGATTTAAATTAATAAAAAGGACTGAAATTAAATAAATGAAAATTTAGAAAACATTTTGAAGCTTTTATGTTCATTTCATACGCTTATTTCTGCATTCATTGGAAGTTTTGAATAAACTGTTCTTAGCATACATTTACATCTAAAAAATAACCAGCATATCATATTCCAAGATTCTTGTCTATCGGTCTACCACCTCGCTGGTGGCAGTGTAACTAACATAAAAGACCTATGTTGAAACACAATCTGTCACCATTAATTTGGCAACATTAATTTTGAAATCGGTTTGGTATTTCCTAATATTCCATAGAAATGGTAACTCAGAAAGTTTTTAAAGGCTTTTTTAGAACATTTGTTGTTCCTCCCGCCAACCCGATGTGATAGTAAAACTGGCATAAAATATAACCTCTGTGGAATTAGAGACTATCACCACTAATTCGCAACCATAACGTTTATAATCGGTTTACTATTTCCTGAGATTGCATGGGAATCGTAATTTAGGATATATTTTAGTACGCTTTCCGCCACTTCCCTTCGTTTCACCTCTTTTAAATTTCGAATTTGTTTTCGACAGTTCTTAGATGGCATTTATATGTTATACGTAGCAACGATGTCATATTTAAAGTTTCTAGCCCCTTCAGTATCACAGAAATCGCAATTTAGAACGTTTTTTGCTCCTGCAAATTCCAGGTGGTAGTGACACCAACATGCAATAGAGCCTATGTTGAAGCAAAGGCTGTCATGATCAATTTTCAACCACTGCTTTTGAAATCGGTTTGTTAATTTCTGAGTTTGCGTAGAAATCGCCATTTAGGAAATTTTAGAACGCTTTTCGCGCATTATCACCCTTCGTAAATTTTTATTTTTTTTAAAGTAATGTTCTTAAAGATCATTTGTGTCTTATAGCTGCCATTCCAAATTTCATTTTTCTAGGCCCTTCAGTAGAACAAAAATCGCATTTTTAGAACGTTTTTTGCTCCTGCACCGCATTTGGGTAATGGCACCGACATAAAATATAGCCTATATTGAAGCAACGGCTGTCAATATCATTTTGACACCATTTTTTTAAATCTGTTCGTTACTTCCTGAGATTGCATAGAAATCGCCATTTACAACGCTTTTTAGAACGCTTTTTGCGCATTTGCACCCACTTTAAATTTCGAATGTTTTAACAAATATTTTTAGAGATCATTTATATCTTATAAGTAACTACCATCCCAAATTTCATGTTTCTAGGCTTTTCAGAAACACAAAAATCGCATTTATAGAACTTTTTTGCTCCTGCACCCCCTTTGGGGTAGTGGCACCGACATAAAATATAGCCTATGTTGCAGCAAGGGCTTTCACCATCATTTTGACACCATTATGTTTTAAATCGGTTCGTTACTACCTGAAATTGCGTGAAAATCCCCATTTAGAATGTTTTTAGAACTTCTTTTGCGCATTTTCACTTCCCTTTAAATTTCGAATGCTATAAGAAATGTTCTTAGAGATCATTTAGGGGAAAGTAGGGCAATGGTGCTCAGAAGGGTAATCCCGTTCACGAAATGTAAACAGAATAGAATTGAAAATGTGCGATAGGTATCGGCACCTAGCGAGCATCATCCTTAGTTCCCAGTAAGGATTTAGTGCCCGTCGGGAGGAAAGTATTTTTGTATCCTCAAGTTATTAGTTTGAAGTTGTTTTCTTAAAAAATTCTACAGCATCTAACTTGAAGGTAAGTGTACTCTTATTTTCAAATATTAATTTACTCATTATGTCTACTAAATATGTACATTTAGCTGTACTTTCATGCTTTTATTTATTTTTGTAGTACGTTTATACGCCAATTATAATGCAATAAAACTCAAAATGGCGATGACGAGTAATGGCGCTCGCGTGGAATTCCAAAAGAAGTGTTGCCAGTGGGCAACATTTTTTTAATTCAAATTTGTTTATTGACACAACTTTTTTGAAATGGTAAAATTTCCCTGTTTTCGCCCTTATTAATATGTCATTAAGAAGGAGAATTTCACGAGGTGAGAATTAAAAAAAATTAAATATAAAAAATGTAGCCGACTATATGTCTAACACAATATGTGTGCACAATATGTGTAAAGTGGTTGCAAAAAAGTCTGCAGTGGTGTGAACAGCCCACACAACTACATATGTGACTTTTGTCTTACTTAAACGTTGTATTCAAACTCTGAGCGCAATGACCCTATCATCTGCTCAAACAGCGCAAAACGTTTTGACACATTTACAAATTCATTTTTTAACGGAAAGATATAAAATTAGAAAACCTTCCCATGGAAGCGATTATAATTGAACTGTGTTTTCGATTTTTTGATCAATAAATTACGTATTGAGTTATAAGGGATTTTGATCATGTGACAAACATGTTTCTCGTCCGCTCTTGAGTGTTTTTTCTCCTTTCGCGAGGAAATTCGGTTCAAAAGGTCCACTTTGAAACCATTTTCTGAAAGATCTATTGCGTTTGCAAAAAAAATGGGGAAAAAAAGCTCGATTACATAGTTTCTGAACAACAACACTAGCCAGTTTCATGTATTTTCGAAAAAAAAAAAAAAAAATTAAAACTTATGTCAGAAAGTTGCCATTTTGGATTTGAGAACAGCCTTAACTTTATTTTCTATTTTCAAATTGGGGTTTTAATTTAACGGCACACAAACTTTCATCTTCATGAGATAATCCTGTCTGTTTAAAATAGCAATGCGGCTAGTTTTATCAATCTGGATAATAACAATGTTCTTATCATTTCTGAGTTTTCCTGCTATTCTCTTAAACTCTTCATGTTGAGGGTTTGATCTGTAAACAAATGATATCATATTATTAAAAGGTGAGTGTATGTTTTTTCCAAGAAATATATTGGACAGGTACATTTTGTAGCGATTAGACGGATTATTAAGTCTAATTTATGATCCTTTAGTCTACCTGTGAAGGAAAGAGTTGTTGCAGTCTTGTTAGGTCTTAGTTTACTTTTCATAAATGTTGGCGAAACTCCTTTTCCGATTGGTTTTTAACTTTATTTTTTATTTTCAAATTTGGGCCTTTATTTAACGGGGAACAATCCATACTATCAATGCAAACTTTCATCTTCATGAGATAATCCTGTCTGTTTAATACAGCAAAGCGGTTAGTTTTATCGGTCTGGATAATAACAATGCTCTTATCATTTCACAGTTTGCCTCCTGTTTGCTTAAACTCTTCATCTTGAGGATTTGATTTGTAAACAAATGATCTCATGTAAAATACTCTTAACTACATCTCTGTGCATTGGATCAACAGCCTCCACGGATTTCTCACAATCTGTAATAATCATCTTGATATTTCATTGCGAATAAAAGATGTATTTAGGAACTAGATTGAGGACTGATTTTGCCTTTCTTGATAACTGCTAATTTGAAATATTAATAAATGCATCGGGCTTCGGTTCATTGAGGTTAGCTTTAGTATATTTGGAACTCGCAATTTTCTTCTTTACCGTAACTAACTTAATCCTAGGCTGAAATGCTCTGTAATATCCGATAACCTTTAATTTAAGATCAAAATCAGAATTACACAAAGTCTGTGCTAGTAAACTATATGAACGGCAAACCTTTACGGAAATCGCATCAATAAGTTATATATTCATATACAGTAGAGTCTCTTTTATCCGAAACTCTTTTAACCGAAATTCTCGGTTAACCGAAATCAATTTTTAAAGCTTTTTTTTTATCACATTATTTGTATTCAAAATCCATTTTGAAAGCTTTTTTTTAAACTATTATATTCCTGGTGTGTAAGCGGTCCTTTCGAACTACGGGTACGTATAAATATTTTCGATCCCTTTCTTAGAGTTCGTTTGAATTTAACTTGAGCTCCGTAAGCTGCGGACGGGAACAAACAAAACGAACAAATGAGCAATTTTGAATGATTTGTAAAAGATTTTGCATGGCTGGAGCAGCAGAAAGGCTATGATACTGGTGAACTAATAATATTAAAAAACTCCGTGATAGAGCTTCAGAGCAACGGCAATCGGAACTGCGACAAACAAAACATTTTTTCAAACCCTTGTGATATCGGTCGCAGACGATTAGCCGAAAACCAAATAGCCGACAAGACATTTAGCAGACAGCACTTAGACGACAGGACGTTTAGCCGACAAGTACATTTAGTCGACACGTATATTTAGCAGACAGGACATGTAGCCGACAAGTACATTTCGCCGACAGGACAAATAGCCGAAACGTACGTATAGCATACAGGACAATTAGCCGAAAAGGACATTTAGCAGACAGACAATTGGACGACAGGCAATTGGCCGAACGTGACAATTAGCCGACAGGACATTTAGCAGACAGGACAATAAGTCGACAAGACAATTAGCCGACAAGACAATTAGCCGACAGGACATTTAGCCGACAAGACAATTAGCCGACAAGACAATTAGCCGACAGGACATTTAGCCGACAAGACAATTAGCCGACAGGACATTTAGCCGACAGGACATTTAGCCGACAGGACGATTGGCCGACAGGACGATTGGCCGAAAGGAGATTTAGCCGACAGGACGATTAGACGACAAGAAAAATTAGACGACAGGATATTTAGTTGAGAGGACGATTAGCCTAGTTAGGTTATGGTTAGGATACTTTTAGGTTACGGATAGATTATAATTAGTTTACGGTTACGTTAAACTTAGGTTACAGTTACGTTACGGTTGGGTTACAGTTAGATTACGGTTACGTCACAGTTATGTTAATTTTAGGTAACAATTAGGTTACGATTAAGTTACAGATAGGTTAAGGTTATGTTACGGATAGGTTACAGTTAGATTACGGTTAAGTTACGGAGAGGTTACAGTTAGATTACGTTTCTGCTACGATTAGGTTACGGATAGGTTATAGTTACGTTACAGTTTGGTTACAAATAGGATTACGGATAGGTTACAGTTAGATTCCGGTTAGGTTCCGGATAGGTTACAGTAGGTTACGGATAGATTACAATTAGGTTACGGTTAGGTTACCGCCAGGCTACAGTTAGGTTGCGGTTAGGTTACAGTTAGGTTATAGTTACATCACAGTTAGGATACGGTTAGGTTATAATTAGGTTACGGTTAGCGTACCGTCATGTTACGTTTATTTTACAGATAGATTACTGTTAGGTTGCAGTTATTTTACAGTTAGGTTATGGTTAGGTTATAAGTAGGTTACGGTTACGTTACGGTTCGGTTACAGTTAGATTACGGTTAAGTTACGGATAGATTACAGTTAGATTACGTTTCTGCTACGATTAGGTTACGGATAGGATACAGTTACGTTACAGTTTGGTTACAAATAGGATTACGGATAGGTTACAGTTAGATTACGGTTAGGTTCCGGATAGGTTACAGTATGTTACGGATAGATTACAATTAGATCACTGTTAGGTTACCGCCAGGCTACAGTTAGGTTACGGTTATGTTACATTTAGGTTACAGTTAGGTTATAGTTACATCACAGTTAGGATACGGTTAGTTAATAATTAGGTTACGGTTAGCGTACCGTCATGTTACGTTTATTTTACAGATAGATTACTGTTAGGTTACAGTTATGTTACAGTTAGGTTATGGTTAGATTATAAGTAGGTTACGGTTACGTTACGGTTAGGTTACAATTAGGTTATGGTGTTAGGTTACGGTTATGTTCCATTTCCGTTACAGATAGGTTACGGTTAGATTATGGATAAGTTACAGTTAGGTTACGGGGGATCTATGTCATTTAGCCGAAAACTAAATAGTCGACAAGACATTTAGCAGACACCAATTAGCCGACAGGGCGTTTAGCCGACAAGTACATTTAGCCGAAACGTACATTTACCCGACAGGACATTTAGCCGACAGGACGTTTAGCCGACAAGACATTTAGCCGACATGATATTTAGCCGACATGAAAATTAGCCGACAAGTCAAATAGCCGACATGACAATTAGCCGACAGTTCAAATAGTCGACAAGTCAAATAACCGACAGGACATTTAGCCGACAGGTCAAATAGCCGACCTGACAATTAGCAGACGGGTCAAATAGCCGACATGACAACTAGCAGACATGACAATTAGCCGACAGGACAACTAGCAGACAGGTCAAATAGCCGACATGATATTTATCAGAAACATCCATTTTGCCGAAAGAATTTAGAAGACACATTGATATGGGTCGGTGATATACCAACAATGTCAACCTCAATAACTCGTCACCATCATAATTCAACTTTTTAGCTCAGAGGCTATCAAAGTCAGAGAGCTGATGTACCCGCCGTTCTGTATGTATGTAGGTATGTACGTACGTATTCACGTAACGAGGTAACTCTTGATAGAAACATCCGATTTGCTTCAATTTTTTTTTCTACGTTCATTCTTGAAAGGTGCTTCCCTGATTAGTTTTGGGGTTTCATTGGTTAAAGATAAAGGGGGAAAAGGGGGCTAGTCCCTCCCCTTAATTTAGATAAATGGGTTTTTCATGCAAAATTATTCGATTTGCTCTAAATCTGATATACCGGTTTATTATGTTAAGTAGCTTCCCTGATTAGATTTGGAAGTTCATTAGTTAAGTATGAAGGGAAAGAGGGCTTCCCCCCCCCCTTAATTTAGATACATTTTTTTTCATTCAAAATTATTTGATTTGCTCCAAATTCGGTATACGGGTTTATTATGTTAAGGAGCTTCCCTGATTAGATTTGTAGGTTCATTAGTTAAGAATAAAGGGGGGATAGGGGAGCTACACCCCCCCCCCTTAATTTAGATAAATGGGTTTTTCATGCAGAGTTATTCGATTTGCTCCAAATTTGTTATATCGGTTTATCATGTTAAGGAGCTGCATTGATTAGATTTGGTGGTTCATTAGTTAAGAATAAGGGGGGGAAAGGGGTTACCCCTATTAATTTAGATAAATGGGTTTTTCATGCAGAGTTATTCGATTTGCTCCAAATTTGTTATACCGGTTTACTATGTTAAGGAGCTGCCTTGATTAGATTTGGAGGTTCATTAGTTAAGAATAAAGGGGGATAGGGGAGCTAGCCCCCCACCCCCTTAATTCAGATAAATTGGTTTTTGATGCAGAGTTATTCGATTCGTTCCAAATTTGCTATATCAGTTTATCATGTTAAGGAGCTGCAATGATTAGATTTGGTGGTTCATTAGTTAAGAATAAAGGGGGGAAAGAGGGCTATCCCCCCTTAATTTAGATAAATGGGTTTTTCATGCAGAATTATTCGATTTGCTCCAAATTTGGTATACCGGTTTAATATGTTAAGGAGCTGCCTTGATTAGATTTGGAGGCTTATTGGTTAAGCATGAAGGGGGGACGGAGGTTAGTCTCCCCCATTAATTTAGATAAATGGGTTTTTCATGCAGAATTATTCGATTTGCTTCAAATTTGATATACCGGCTTATTCGGGTCTATGTCATTTAGCAGACAACCAAATAGCCGACAAGACATTTAGCAGACAGCAATTAGCCGACAGGACGTTTAGCCGACAAGTACATTTAGCTGACACGTACATTTAGTTGACAAGACAATTAGCCGACAGCGACAGTTAGCCGACAGAGGCAATTAGCCGACAGGACAATTAAACGACAGTACGTTTAGCCGATAGGACATTTAGCCGACACTTAGATTAAATTAGGTCACAGATTACGTTTAGGTAACAATTAGGTTACTTTTAGGTTACAATTACGTTACAATTAAGTTATGGTGATGTTACGGTTACATTACGGATAGGTTACAGTTACGTTATAGTTAGGTTAGGGTAGGTTATAATTAGGTTACTATTACGGTTAGGCTATAATTATTTATAACAAACAAATTTTTAAAAAAGTAACATTTTCTACAATAAATATTGTTTGAAATGGGGTTTTTTGACGGATAACTCCGAAAAATATTATTTTTTAAACATAAGAATTTAAAAGAGGGGATGCATGAATTAAGAGTGTATTCAGGTGGCGAAAGAGTGGACCCAGAGGGGGCAATTTTCAAACTTTTTTCGGACCAGTTATGTGATATATCACCGGAAAGACCACTTTTTCATGTTATAATTATTTCTTCTCCCCTCCCCTCAATTTAGCTCCCCAGGGGGCACTTTTCGAACTTTTTGAAATCGTAGCGTTTTCATCATTTTAGATTAGATTTTTTTACGGAGCCCTCCTATAAATATTATTTATAATATATAAAATTCCAAAGAGTGGTGGGTTATTGTACAGGGGTGTGAGAGTTGGTGCACCGGTGGCGCTTTTCCAACTTTTGCAGACACCCCTCATGTGATATATCATTGAAAAACACTATAGCCACTATTTCATATTATACACCTCCTAAGTTCCACACCCCCCCACACACACTGCTTTGCCACCCCAAGGGGGAGGGATGTTTGAAATTTTTTGAAATCGTAGCGTTTTCATCATTTTAGATCGGAATTTTTTTACGTAACCCTCTGATAGATAATGTTTATAATATATAAAAAATTCAAAGAAAGGGAGGGTCTATTCTGAGGCGCTCGACTCCCTGGAGGGGCGCTTTTCTAACTTTTGCCGACACCCCACATGTGATATATCAATGTGATAAAGCACTGTGGTCACTTTTTCATATTATACACTTCCCATGTCCTTTAACCACCCATAAACTTTATTGATAATAAATATTAAGAAGTTCTTAAAAAAAAAAACGCTCAACTTTCCAAAACTTTCTAAAATATTCATGGAGACATTTTTATGCATAAAAACATCAAAATAAAATCCTTTATATCTAACTTCCTTTTATCAGTAATTTATTTATTTTGTTATCTATTTTTGACTAGATAATCGTAAATTTAAGAGCTGTTTATTTTTATTCCACCCTAACATTATTTATTCCAGACAGTGTTGCGCTAACATATGCGTATTTGGCGGAAGCATGATGCAACAGTTGAAAGGAGAAACTAATCATCATGTTTGGTCATTTCTTTATTCATTTCATTTTCTTCGGTTACTAACGAAAAAGAGCTATTATTTGATACCAATTTAGTCGTGCTAATAAGTCTATTTTATACAAATAAAGCATATTATGGCATTAAACTGGATTATTCCTAATTTTCTCTTATTGATCAAGTTTTATTTAGACACTTTACTCCGTGAAGGATTGGATTTTTGTAGCTCCGGGATGGGGGTGGGGGTGGAATTTGCACTTTTTGACCATTGAAAACACAAAATCTTAAATCATCCATGAGGACATTTATTCTCTAGGGAGAATGTCTCCACCGGGTCACTCCATGAATATTCAACACTGTTAATGATTTTTAAAAAAATTAGGACTCTTTCTCTTTCTGATTTAATTAAGAAATTTAAACATTTAAACACGGAATGTAAAAAATTATTTTGGAGAAACTATTATTTGTATAATGAATGCCACTGCTGGATCATATACACCTACGTTTACAAATGAGCTGAAAATTTACTAGAATAATATTAAACTAGAGAACAGGAAAACTGCTTTTTGAGAATTTAGTGTCGCCCCCGGCATTTCCATTACTTCATTTTCTTCTGATAGACTGATGGCTTCTATTATTATGAAACAGCCATTATAAATGAAGTGTTAGGTGACGATGAAAGGGCAGCCGTAAAAAGTTTGAGCTCTGATTTTCTGTCGGAATGGGGGAAAAAATGGCTATAATTTTTTTTTTTTTTTTTGAGGACTGCTTTTTCATCTTCCCCTAACACCTCATTTATAATGGCTGTTTCATAATAATAGAAGCCACCAATCCATCAGAAGAAAATAACTCGGTTAAGCGGGACTCTACTGCAGTACAAAACATATTTCAATTTTAAGACTTAAAGCACACGTTTTATTTTATGTAAAATGACGTCATTCGCATCCGCTTAAGAATTCCACATTTACGATCTACTCTTAAACATCTACAGTAAAGCATGCATAGCACATCACTATCGCGAAATAATGCACAAATGCAAAAAAATATTGCGTCATTCAAAGGAAAAAAAAAAAAAAAAAAAAAAAAAAAAAACGGCGATCTAATGATTCATAGATACTTACAATTAAATATAGTATATAATAGCTCCATTGTTTTAACAAAAATCATTCGTTTATATATTTTTTTTTTCAAAATAGCACGTATTTTAATTACATTTTCTTTCGGTTGTTACGAAAAAATGGCAACAAAAATATTTAATTGCTATTTTAAAACTATTCTTCCTTTACTTTCTACAGAAATCGAGTTCTTCCGTTGCCAATATTAAGCAAATGGTGAATTAAAAACTCCAAAAAAATTAATATTTCAAAAATAAATGGAGATACAGTTTTCAAACAAAACGTATTTAAAAGAACTTTTTTTCTCCAATACGACGGTATAAAAATTGAAAATGTGCGATGCTTAGAAGTTTAAAAAATTGCTAAACAGTATTTAATCGTAATGCTTTCTTTTACGGCTAACCTCTGTAAGGTAACGTTATTTTTTGGACACAAAATAAGCTAGGAGAAAGAAATAGCATACCGTCCCGCAGGCTAATAACATTTTGTTTTAAACGTGATATATAATTTTAATTGTTTCACCAATTTTCAAGTTTATTGAGAACTTTTTACGTTTCATCCTTATTCCTCTATTTGTATTAACTTAATTTTTCAATAACGGTTTCTTTGTAATCAATAATACTCTAAAGTTAAAAAATATATGTTGAGAAAATTAAAAATATTTTTTTCAAATAATTCTAATTTAATTTGATATTCAAAATTTAAGAAAAGCATTTATCGAATTAGATATATATGGTAAGCATATAGAATTTTTCTTTAAATTTGAAGCTAGGTTCTCCTTTATATTAATAAAATTGGTTCTTATTTAATATTATTTTTTTCATTCTTGTTAATAAAGTTTGCATTTTTAGTCGTAGAATGTATCCAGCCTCAGCTAGGGAACTAACGAATTTCGTAAAGTATTAAGCAGAATATTGTAGATATTTAGGGGAATAAAATCAGGGTAATACATTTTTAGGTAGATTTCGTAATAAGAAATACTACATATTACATTTTACTAACATTTTTGCAGATCTACGCCGATCATGAAACCATAGAACACCAAACCACCCCCAGTTCAAAACTTTATATAACTATCTACCCATATATATCACTTTTTTATGGACACGATAACTTCCATAACTTTGCACAAACCTCTTCCAAACTGATCAAGGCCATACCATACAATCAAGGGGCAGAAAATCTCGGTAAAGTTCGTTAATGGGCAAAATCGACCCAAGGGTATGGAAATAGGGAAGGATTTTGTGAAAACAGAAAAAAACAATAACTTCTTAATTATAATGCATATCAAATCAGTTTAAAGTTATTATTACTTCTAGGAAAAGGTCGAAAAAATTATGCATAACAGATTTTTGATATCATTAAAAATGGGCTCAAGGGGCAATGAAAATAGAGTTTTAAGAAGAAAAAAATTCATAACTTCGTCAATTCACAAGATATAAAATCCACTTAAATTTATTATAAGTCTTCTTAATCTGACCTACAACTTTTATATTGACAAGTTTTTGATAGTACTAACTCTTACAGAGAAAAGGGAGAGGCTTAAAAAGAAAAAAAAAATCATAACTTCGTCAATTCACAAGATATCAAATCCGCTTAAATTTATTATAAATCTTCTTAATATTATCTACAACTTCTATATTGGCAAGATTTTGATAAAACCAACTCTTACACACAAAAAAAAGGAGGTTCAAGAAAAAAATATCGTATTAAGGCTGTTCTCAAATCCATAGGAGCAACTTTATGACATAAGTTTTAATTCCCTTTTCTTCTGAAAAGCATGAAATTGGAAGGTGTTGTTATAAGGAAATTATGTAATTGAAAGACATTTTCCGTTTTTTTTTGTAAACACAATAGATGTTTCAGAAAATACTGTCACAGTTTGAACCAAATTTCCCAACAAAAGGAAACAAAAAAAAACCACTGAACGAAGGGAGAAAAATCCCTTGTAGTAGGTCTGCCAATTTTATACAATTACGTTAAAAAATCTGTACGTCATTGTGTCAGAAAATATCAACCTTGTTGAGCAGTGTAGTTGAGAACACAGCCTTAACATGATTCTGATAAAACCAGTTTAGAAAAATGGAATTAAAAACTCGCCAAAAGCGACCAGAAAAAATTGTCAAACTGTGTTTATCTCTATTCTTGATTTAGCCTTTTTGGTGAAATTAGTACTTAACTTCGAAATCTACCTGTGCCTGCAGGCCGATCCGGGAGTGATTTTTTTCTCTTTCTTTTCTTTCTTTTTTTTTTTAAATGATTTTCTCAAATCCAAATTGGCTATTTTCTAACGCATTCATATAAAACCATTTTTATTTCTTACAAGCACAAAATGTACAGCTATTTTCATTCAGATACTAAACAATCAAATTTAATTTTTTAGTGTGAGACTATTTTAAGAATCCATAATCTGCTTATTTGTCATACATTTTTATAATGAGGCTCCTAAAACTTCGCTTATCGGTGAGAATTTTAACTATTTTTTTTTTCATTTTGCACAAAAATATCATTATTTGATAAATTTTATAGCACAAATAATGTTCCGATACAACAGTTTGTTGAATTTTCATGATTTTTTTTTTGAAAAATAAACGGATATTTGCAATTGGCATTTAAAAAAAAAAGTTGTATGAACTGAGATAAGGATTACTACTGCAATTTGTTTATGTAGAAAAAGGTAAGTCATATAAACAAGGTTTTTTTAACAAATAATAATCTCTTTGTGATGTTTCAACATATTATATTAAACGTATAAAACAGTTAGACATATGAATAATGAAATCTATATCGAATTAAAAATAAATAACAAACTGTGCGGTATGAATTTTTTGCTTGCTTTTTTTTAGTTCCCTACGTTACAACCAAATTTTATATAATGCAATTTTATATCACACTAGCTGACCTTAAATAAACCTTAAATAAAACTCAAGTTTGTATGATTTTATATCCTTTGAAAATCTTTTAAATGAACCTAGTTTCGGTTGTTCCATTGCATTCCACAGCGTCTCGTATGTTTCCAACAAACGTCTTTCCGAACAAACCTGTAATCTGGGTACTCGCTACCTAACACAGCATGTGCCGGAAGTGCTCCGCACGTATCGTAGACAATTGAAAAAAAAAAGTCTAATAGTGAGCCAAAGTTCGTAGTAATCAAGCCCATAGAACCGGAAAAACGAATGCATCATTAATGTTCGAAAATGTCGTTAACTGAAGTCTAAGATAAACTTTCATAATCACAGAAAGTAGCTGAATTGTAATCTAAGTTAAATAAACCAATTCCCGTTGAAATTGGTCCCTTATAACCCGAGGAAACAATTTATCCTTACGCGGTGGAAAGTTGCCTCCCTCCTCCTCTGTAAATTTCACGGTCTACTTTTAAAATTAACACATATTATTTAATAAACGGATGAAATCCCTTTCCGAAAATTACCTTTAACCCTTTAGTGCGCAGGGACAAAGAACAGTTTTTTATGCAAACAACAGTTATTTTAAATTTAATAGATTTTTTTTTATTCATATATACCTAATTCACACCAGGAGATAAAAATAGCAATATTTGTTTTAATTAATAACAGACATTCCATATTTTAAAAAAGCGAAATTAACCATTGAAACTTTCTTGTGTAAAGTCAGATTCTCTGGAGTACGTAATTTCTAGACGCATTCTATCATGGGAATGAAAGGATTAAAGGTTAAGTTTTATAAAATAAATAATTATATAAAATAAGGTATTTGGAGACATAGGTATTAAAATATTTACTGATTTGCAATATTTTAGCGTAAAACAGCCACGCAACAGTAGTTATTATTTGTATTGCAGATGCGCAACAGAAGAAAAGAGTTCCGTATTATATGAAAAATATATCTCTGATTTTTTTTTTTTCATTATTTTTCCTGAGTAATAAACCTTTCAGAGAATCATATATAATTTTTTCGAAGCAAAATAAAAAATCGCGCATTTAAGGGTTAACGTAACGCGATTTTTTTTTTTTTAATTTACGGATGTAGTGAGTAAAAGTAAGCTGTTGCCGATAAAGGAGATCAATATTCGAAAAAGGTGGTAGCTTGGGTATAAAGAAGGACCGGGCCCAGGGGGCAGGATATTAACTGGAATGTAGTTGGGTAAAGGAAAAATTTTTAATAGTTTTAAAGTAGCTGTAGGACGCAAGAACTATGATGTAGAAAATTGTAATAGAGTAAGATCGTTTTTAAAGAAGCTACAACAAAGGCCCCAAGAAGGAGATTAATATTCAAAATTGGTGGTAGCTGAAGTGAGAAATTTTTTTGTCATTCATGGAGTTGCTAGAAGACTTAAGAAGCTGTTAGAAAAAAAAAAACTAATGAATCGGGTCATTTTTAAGGGAGCTACAATAAAGGGCCCAAAAGAGGCCGACTGATAGTTAAGAGCAGGGCCCTAACATGAAAATATGTTAAAAGGTCTTAGATCTTCAATTATTCAAAATTAGCCATAGAGTTATGAATTATTCCTTAGAATAATAATTTAAAGAAATGCGCCAAAAATTGGGTAAATGCTTAAATGATTGTCCTAGGGCCCAAATAAAATATGAGAGTGTTGGTCCTGGGAGAAGTGTCCAATACTCAGTTTTAAAATTATGCACTGAGAAGGTGAGAAAATTAGAGGGTGAAAAATGCATGGCGCACAAAAAATTCAAGGGACCTACGGGACCCTAGGGGGGAGAATGGAGCAAGGGTCTTAGCTAGGGTGTAGCAATGGGAGAATAACTAAATGAAAAAATGATACCAAAAATGAAGATCGGATTAAAAGGAAGCAATTTATTAACAATTTAGGGCGCAAAAACTTTAAGGGGTGCTGTACCGGGTCCCAGGCTGCCAGGGTCTTAACTGGAATGTAGAAATGAGGGAATAACTAAATAGGGAATTGGACCCAAGAACGAAGAAGATCGGATATAAAGGGAGTAAGTTATTAACAATTTAGAGCATAAAAACGTAGAGGCACAGGGGCCCCGACCTTAAAAAAAGAAAAATCTGATTGTCAGGTGCATCAGGACATGTCTTGGACTGTTCTCACCTAAATGTTCAGACTTCTACGTGCGGTAGATTTTGCTAGTCATCAAACGCAGACACTCACACACTCACATACACACAGACAGAGCGAAACTTTCTTTTATTGGTATACGTTTTATTCAATTTTCCCCACTAAAAACTGGATTGTCGTTAAATCCGATCTCGCTGAAAACTTATTCTACAGTTAAATACAAACACATTCTTAGTAGCTGACGAGTTATTGAGGTTTTAATGCATATGTATAAAATATTAATGATGATTGAGTAAAAGCACTGATTTATGAAATTGATGAGCTATCGATATTATAGTGCCCCCATATCAGTAACAAATAAATATTACTTCTTTCAACAAAAACAAAGGTTTATAAGGCTGGCGAATCACTGATCTTTTAATATATAAATTAAATAAATTCGATGCGCAAAAAGACAAATTTCTGAGAATGTCGTTATCAAGATTGGATATATATAATTCATTAATGACATTCAACTTAATAAAATCACAGATGATTAAGGATGACGACTTTTCGAGGTTTTTTGGAAATCATGCAGAATTTATATCAAACTGATTGAAATATAAATTTAAAGAGATGGCGAAGTAACTAGGGTTTTCGTTTAGAGAGATCGTTTGGGTTAACTTGTTATTTTGATTTTATTGCGGATGTTAAGAAAATTAATTAGATTCTATTGCATAGAAGCACTGCTTTATGAGGATATAGAGTTATCAAGGTTTTAACCACAATGACCAATGATAATTGTTTAAATAAAAACATAGATTTATAAGCTTGAGGATTCATCAAGGTTTAACCGTATAACTTGTATTCGATATATAATAAAACAGATTAATGAATCTTCAAGTTATCCAGTTTTTAGAGCAAATGTATAAATAGTAATATTAACTAAATACACTTATTTATGAGGATGTCGAGTTATCGAGGCTTTAACATATAAGCGTGATAATAATAACATTTTATTAAACTAGCTGGCTTCGCCCTCTAGCGTGCTCATAATTACATCGGGGCCTCTAATTTATGCTAACATCGAATAAAACGAATGTCGAATTCATATGAAAATTTTTGTTAGGTGCAATAGCGTAGCTAAGTTGTTTGCCGCCCGGGATTTCATCCGTTTATTAAATAATATTGCGTTAATTTTAAAAGTAGTCCGTGAAATTTACAGAGAGGGGGTGGGGGGGTGGGGGTGCAACCTTCCACCGCTTAGGGGTGTATTCTTTCCTCGGGTTCTAGGGGCCCGATTTCAACGAGAATAGGTTCATTTAAGTTAGATTACAATTCAGCTACTTTCTGTATTATGAAACTTTATCTTAGACTTCAGTTACCAACATTTTCGAACATTAATGATGCATTCATTTTTCGGGTTCTATGGGCTTGATTACTACGAAGTTTGGTTCACTCGACTTGGTTTTCGATTATCTGCAGTACGTGCGGAGCACTTCTGGTACATACCGCTTTAGGTAGCGGAGACCCAGATCACAGGTTCGTTCGGAAAGAGATATGTTGGGAACACACGAGAGGCTGTGGAAGGTAATGGGACTTCCGAAACTAGGTCCATTTAACAGATTTTCAAAGGATATAAAATCATACAAACTTGAGTTTTATTTAAGGTTATTATGATGGGCCTGGACAACGCCGGGTGGGTCAGCTAGTGTGATATAAAATTACACTGTATAAAATTCGGTTGTAACCAGGGCTTAATTTGCGACGGAGCCCACAAGAGCCCGGCTCCGGTACTTCTCTGTTTTTAGTAAATATTTAAATATTGTTCGGAATTCACCGGAGCTCATAAATACAGGGCTCCGGAGCCCAGTGCAATAGCGCTTCCGAAAAACCGAAGCTTGAATTACCTTTTCCTTTCTTTCCCATCTCCAAGCTTTTGCATTCTTTTTACCAAAACACTTATATGTGACGTAATGTGTCACACGCGTAGGGGATGGAGATGAAACGTACTCAATTTTTATATCAGTTTTTAGGCTTAGACTGACTCGAGCTCAATCTGTATTACATTTAAAATTTTATTTATTCATGTATTGAAAAAAAATCTTCTTTTAAAATTACGTATTATATTCCACTTCAAATCATTTTAATGCTATTTTGATCAGAATGAAGGGGAAACAGAAATCGTGTTTTTCTATTTCAAATTTATATCGGCGACGTGTTGATACGGCGCCACTCAAGAGAGTGAACAATAAATTTGCTTTCAGTTCGATTTTCTTTTGTGACAGTAGGATAATTTTTTATTGGCTGGGTTTTCTTTTTTTATTTCGATATCTAACCTGAAAAGAATATTTTCTGTTTTATCCAACAAGCATCAGCTTGACGTTTTGTCTGTTCGAGGTTTTTTTTCTTCTATTGCGTACGAGTATAAAAATCACGTTAGTGATTTTTCTATTTATTTTGTATCATGAACGGTACCCGCGCTAAGGCTCTGTGCACCTATACGAAGTCACTTTCCTTTGTAAGTAGAATAATTACCATGTGTTGTTATTCTGATAGAAAGCAATCGAGCAGTGTTTCCCCTTTTTCTATAAAAGCATAGATTCTTTCCGATAACGTTGTCAAATTTTTAATTTTATCTGATTTTCAGGGACTCACCGCAAAAGATTGTTATGCGGAAGGAAATGATTATAGCTTAAGATATGCACCTTTTACAGGAAATTGTAAAACATTGTTCCATTCTTCAGCATATAAATATTCATTTCTGTAAATTTCATTCATTTTTTCTTAAAAATGCATAGCTGCGAACTATTCCCTTTTTGTGTTAACATCAGGGCTTAATTTCTAACAAAAAAAGTGCCGCAGCCTAATATTCTGAGGTACCGGTACAGCAACTGTACCGTTACCCCCCCCCCCCCCCCACACCCCCTGTCACTCCAATCTGCATATTTATATTTCGTACATTATTTGCAAAATTTAAAGCATTTTTTTTTTCTTAGCTGTCAGCTATTCCACTTTTTAGTTATCACTCCTTCTGAATAGTAAACTTCCCCTAGTTTTAACGTTAATTAATTGCAGAATTCTGCGATTAAATATGGCAAGGATTGTAATTAGGAAATAGTGTTAACACAAAAAAGGGATAGTTCGCAGCTATGCATTTTTAAGAAAAAATTAATGAAATTTATGGAAATTAATATTTATATGCTGAAGAATGGAACAATGTTTTACAATTTCCTATTAAAGGTGCATATCTTAAACTATAATCGATTCCTTCCGCATAACAGTCTTTTGTGATGAGTCCCTGAAAATTAGATTAAATTAAAAATTTGACACCGTTATCGGAAAGAATCGATGCTTTTATAGAAAAAGGGGGAAACACTGCTCGATTGTTTTCTATCAGAATAACAATAAACAGCAATTATATCTACTTACAAATGAAAGTGACTTCCTAAATGTGCAGAGCAGAGCCTTAGCATGGGTACCGTTCATGATACAAAATAAATAGAAAAATTACTAACGTGATTTTTATACTCGTATGCTATAGAAGACAAAAAAACCTCTAGCTGATGCTCGTTGGCTAAAACAGAAAATATTCTTTTCAGGTTAGATATCTAAATAAAACAAAATAAAACCAGCCTATAAAAAATTATCCTACTGTCACAAAGGAAACTCGAACTGAAAGCAAATTCATTGTTCAGTCCCTTGAGTGGCGCCGTATCAACATGTCGCCTACATAAATTTGAAATAGAAAAACACGATTTCTATTTCCTCTTCATTCTGATCAAAATAGAATTACAATGATTTCAAATAGATTATAGTAAGTAATTTTAAAGGAGGAAAAGATTTTTTCTATACATGAATAAATAAAATTTTAAATGTAATACAGATTGAGCTCGAGTCAGTCCAAGCACAAAAAGTGATAAAAAAATTGAGTCCGTTTTATCTCCATCGCTTACATGTGCGACATATTACGTCACATAAAGTGTTTTGGTAAAAAGGAATTCAAAAGCTTGGAGATGGGGAAGGAAAGGAAAAAGGTAATTTAGGCTTCGGTTTTTTGGAAGCGCTATTGCACTGGGCTCCGGAGCCCTGTATTTATGAGCTCCGGCGAATTGCGGCCAATATTTAAATATTTACTTAAAACAGAGAAGTGCCGGAGCCGGGCTCCGGTGGGCTCCGGCGCAAATTAAGCCCTGGAACACCATTTTCTAATCATAATCGTTACCCTATTTAATCGCAGAATTCTGCAATTAATTAACATAAAAAATAGGCACTGATTTTTACTATTCAGAAGAAGTGATAACTAAAAAGTAGAATAGTTGACAGCTAAGTATATGCTGATAGATATATTTAATTTTTTTTTTTTTTTTTTTTTTTTTTTGCTAAAGAAAAAAAATGTTTTAAATTTTGCAATTAATGTACGAAATATAAATATGCAGATTACAGGGGCAGGGGGAGGGGGGTGGAAAGGTACAGTTGTTGTACCGGTAGCGCAGAATATTAGGGCTCCGGAACTTTTTTCGTTAGAATTTAAGCCCTGGGCGCAGTAATCTAATTGTAACGTAACCTTAATCTAACTCTACCATAAACATTACCTAACTGTACCCTAGCTGTAATATGTAACCTAACATAACCGTAACCTAACGATAACCTAACAGTAACATACCTTCAACCAAACTATAACAAATTATCACCTAACCGTAACCCAACTGTAACCTAATTGCAACCTAACCTTAATCTAATTATAACATAACCGTAACCTAACTGTAACGTAGCTATAAACTATCGGTAACTTAACCGTAACGTAAACTATTTTTAAGCTAAATGTAACGTGACTGTAACCTACCTGTAACCTATCCATAATCCAACCGTAAACTATCTGTAACGGAAATGGAACATAACCGTAACCTAACCGTAACCTATCTGTAACGGAAATGGAGCATAACCGTAACCTAATTATAACATAACCGTAACGTAACCGTAACCTACTTATAACCTAACCCTAACCTAACTGTAACATAACTGTAACCTAACCGTAATCTATCTGTAAAATAAACGTATCATGACGGTACGCTAACCGTAAACTAATTATAACCTAACCGTATCCTAACTGTGATGTAACTATAACCTAACTGTAACCTAACTGTAACCTAACCGTAACCTAACTGTAGCCTGGCGGTAACCTAACCGTAACCTAATTGTAATCTATCCGTAACCTACTGTAACCTATCCGGAACTTAACCGTAATCTAACTGTAACCTATCCGTTATCCTATTTGTAACCAAACTGTAACGTAACTGTAACCTATCCGTAACCTATCCGTAACCTAACCGTAATCTAACTGTAACCTATCCGTAACCTAACCGTAATCTAACTGTAACCTATCCGTAACCTAACCGTAATCTAACTGTAACCTATCCGTAATCTTAATTGTAACCAAACTGTAACGTAACTGTATCCTATCTGTAACCTAATCGTAGCATAAATGTATTCTAACTGTAACCTATTCTTAACCTAACTGTAACCTATCCGTAACTTAACCCTAATCTAACTGTAACCTATCCGTAACCTAACCTTAACCTATTTGTAACTTAAACGTAACCTAATTGTTACCTAAATTTAATCTAACTGTGACGTAAACGTAATCTAACTGTAACCTAACCGTAACCTAATTGAAACCTATCCGTAACGTACTGTAACCTATCCGTAACCTAACCGTAATCTAACCGTAACCTATCCGTAATCTTAATTGTAACCAAACTGTAACGTAACTGTATCCTATCTGTGACCTAATCGTAGCATAAACGTAATCTAACGTAACCCATCCGTAACGTAACTGTAACCTATCCGTAACTTAACCCTAATCTAACTGTAACCTATCCGTAACTAACCTTAATCTATTTGTAACTTAAATGTAACCTAATTGTTACCTAAATTTAATCTAACTGTGACGTAACCGTAATCTAACTGTAAACTAACCGTAACCTAACCGTAACCTAATTGGAACCTATCCGTAACGTACTGTAACCTATCCGTAACTTAACCGTAATCTAACTGTGACCTATCCGTAATCTTAATTGTAACCAAACTGTAACGTAACTGTATCCTATCTGTGACCTAATCGTAGCATAAACGTAATCTAGCGTAACCCATCCGTAACCTAACTGTAACCTATCCGTAACTTAACACTAATCTAACTGTAACGTATCCGTAACTAACCTTAACCTATTTGTAACTTAAATGTAAACTGTTACCTAAATTTAATCTAACTGTGACGTAACCGTAATCTAACTGTAACCTAACCGTAACCTAACTGTAACCTAAGTTTAACGTAACCGTAAACTAATTATAACCTAACTGTATTCTAACTGTAACCTATCCGAAACCTAACAGTATCCAAACCAAAACCTAACTGGGCTAATCGTCCTGCCGGCTAATTGTCCTGTCGGCTAAATGTCCTGTCGGCTAATTGTGCTGTCGGCTAATTGTCCTGTCGGCTAAATGTCTTGTCGGCTAATTGTCCTGTCGGTTAAATGTCCTGTCGGCTAATTGTCCTGTCGGCTAAATGTCTTGTCGGCTAATTGTCTTGTCGGCTAAATGTCCTGTCGGCTAATTGTCCTGTCGGCTAATTGTCTTGTCGGCTAATCATCCTGCCTGCTAAACGTCTTGTCGGCTAATTGTCCATGTCGACTAACTGTCCTATCGGCTAATTGTCCTGTCGGCTAATTGTCTCTGTCGGCTATCTGTCTTGTCGGCTAACTGTCGCTGTCGGCTAATTGTCCTGTCGACTAAATGTACGTGTCGACTAAATGTACTTGTCGGCTAAACGTCCTGTCGTCTAATTGCTGTCTGCTAAATGTCTTGTCGGCTATTTGGTTGTCTGCTAAATGACATAGACCCCAAATTATCACCTAACCGTAACCCAACTGTAACCTAATTGCACCCTAACCTTAATCTAATTATAATATAACCGTAACCTAACTGTAACGTAGCTATAAACTATCGGTAACTTAACCGTAACGTAAACTAATTTTAAGCTAAATGTAACGTGAATGTAACCTACCTGTAACCTATCCATAATCCAACCGTAAACTATCTGTAACGGAAATGGAACATAACCGTAACCTAACCGTAACCTATCTGTAACGGAAATGGAGCATAACCGTAACCTAATTATAACATAACCGTAACGTAACCGTAACCTACTTATAACCTAACCCTAACCTAACTGTAACATAACTGTAACCTAACCGTAATCTATCTGTAAAATAAACGTATCATGACGGTACGCTAACCGTAAACTAATTATAACCTAACCGTATCCTAACTGTGATGTAACTATAACCTAACTGTAACCTAACCGTAACCTAACTGTAGCCTGGCGGTAACCTAACCGTAACCTAATTGTAATCTATCCGTAACCTACTGTAACCTATCCGGAACTTAACCGTAATCTAACTGTAACCTATCCGTAATCCTATTTGTAACCAAACTGTAACGTAACTGTAACCTATCCGTAACCTAATCTTAGCATAAACGTAATCTAACTGTAACCTATCCGTAACCTAACCGTAATCTAACTGTAACCTATCCGTAACCTAACCGTAATCTAACTGTAACCTATCCGTAATCTTAATTGTAACCAAACTGTAACGTAACTGTATCCTATCTGTAACCTAATCGTAGCATAAATGTATTCTAACTGTAACCTATTCTTAACCTAACTGTAACCTATCCGTAACTTAACCCTAATCTAACTGTAACCTATCCGTAACCTAACCTTAACCTATTTGTAACTTAAACGTAACCTAATTGTTACCTAAATTTAATCTAACTGTGACGTAAACGTAATCTAACTGTAACCTAACCGTAACCTAATTGAAACCTATCCGTAACGTACTGTAACCTATCCGTAACCTAACCGTAATCTAACCGTAACCTATCCGTAATCTTAATTGTAACCAAACTGTAACGTAACTGTATCCTATCTGTGACCTAATCGTAGCATAAACGTAATCTAACGTAACCCATCCGTAACGTAACTGTAACCTATCCGTAACTTAACCCTAATCTAACTGTAACCTATCCGTAACTTAACCCTAATCTAACTGTAACCTATCCGTAACTAACCTTAACCTATTTGTAACTTAAATGTAACCTAATTGTTACCTAAATTTAATCTAACTGTGACGTAACCGTAATCTAACTGTAAACTAACCGTAACCTAACCGTAACCTAATTGGAACCTATCCGTAACGTACTGTAACCTATCCGTAACTTAACCGTAATCTAACTGTAACTATCCGTAATCTTAATTGTAACCAAACTGTAACGTAACTGTATCCTATCTGTGACCTAATCGTAGCATAAACGTAATCTAGCGTAACCCATCCGTAACCTAACTGTAACCTATCCGTAACTTAACCCTAATCTAACTGTAACGTATCCGTAACTAACCTTAACCTATTTGTAACTTAAATGTAAACTGTTACCTAAATTTAATCTAACTGTGACGTAACCGTAATCTAACTGTAACCTAACCGTAACCTAACTGTAACCTAAATTTAACGTAACCGTAAACTAATTATAACCTAACTGTATTCTAACTGTAACCTATCCGAAACCTAACAGTATCCAAACCAAAACCTAACTGGGCTAATCGTCCTGTCGGCTAATTGTCCTGTCGGCTAAATGTCCTGTCGGCTAATTGTGCTGTCGGCTAATTGTCCTGTCGGCTAATTGTCCTGTCGGCTAAATGTCTTGTCGGCTAATTGTCCTGTCGGTTAAATGTCCTGTCGGCTAATTGTCCTGTCGGCTAAATGTCTTGTCGGCTAATTGTCTTGTCGGCTAAATGCCCTGTCGGCTAATTGTCCTGTCGGCTAATTGTCTTGTCGGCTAATCATCCTGTCTGCTAAACGTATTGTCGGCTAATTGTCCATGTCGACTAACTGTCCTATCGGCTAATTGTCTCTGTCGGCTATCAGTCTTGTCGGCTAACTGTCGCTGTCGGCTAATTGTCCTGTCGACTAAATGTACGTGTCGACTAAATGTACTTGTCGGCTAAACGTCCTGTCGTCTAATTGCTGTCTGCTAAATGTCTTGTCGGCTATTTGGTTGTCTGCTAAATGACGTAGACCCTTGTGATATATGTAAAAGATACTTAATTTCAAAATTAAAATTAAGGTAATTTATTCTTGTTTCTATTTTGCTATTGCTTTATTTTTATTTAGCACTTGTTACCATAACAAGAAATATTACATATATTTCTCCTTAATCTTAAAATGGAAGCATTCTCGATTATCCAAAAATTTCGATTTTCCGAAAGAGGGTCGGTTCCAATTACTTCGGATAATCGAGGTTCTATTGTATATACATTATATGGAATCTCGGAAAAGAAGAATTATACACCTTTCTAGATAAAATCAATAGCGTAGACATCAAAATAAAATTCACACTAGAAATAGAGCAAAATAAAAAGCTAAGTTTTTTGTATGTCCAAATAATCAGAAATATGAATAAACAGAATCTGGATCGGACAGTTTTTTATGAAAGTTAACAGATCTAATTCCACTATCCCGTTTGGTTGCAGTTCACCTAGAAGTTACAAATTACCACCTTTCAATTTTTATATAAAAAGAGCATTTGAAGCTTCTTCAAGCCATTTCCTTAATGGAGAAATAGATGTAATTAGAAAAATAGCAGCCGAGAATTCAAGTACATTCTGTTTCATTAAAAATATCATAAACAGATTTAAAGCAAAAGATGAAGGAAAAAGAAGTACAGCTCTAATTAAAAGTTTGAAATTTTGTAAAGTTAACTACATTCCAAGACTACACTATGACGCAAAAGTTTAGACAATGAAGAAATTCTTACATACTTTGAAAAATATTTATTCAATTTTCAAATCACTGCTTAAAATTAATGTGCTGTACATATAAACAATATTTATAACAAAGAAAAGTGGAATTGTGCATATTGCAATAAATTAAAAGGTAACAAAAATAATCTGCTGTCTCAAAAGTTTAGACACAAATTAAATAAAATCGAAATAAACAATTTTTAAAACCTGGTTGCGCATCCATGCTTATGTATTACGTCATATACACGAGATTGCATGGAAGAAACTAAATCTTGCATAGTTTGTGGATCGATATCGTGCCATGCATTCTCAATAGATGTCTTAAGTTCCTTTTCAGAAGAGTATTGTCTAGCGTTGCTATAAACTTTGCGACACATGATGCTCCAAAGGTTTTCTATAGGGTTAAGATCTGGGCTACATGCGGGCCAGTCGAGAACTCTTATATTATGGGAATTAAACCAAGATTTTGAATGTTTTGCAGTGTGAATTGAAGCACTGTCTTGCTGAAATTCCCACTGAGGACCCCCTAGAAGCTCAGCAAATGGCAGTAGGTTTTCTTCTAATGTCTGTGTATAATGCTGTGAAGTTTGACGACCACTGGTGAAGGTCAGAGATACTTGTCCATTATAGCAAAAGGCTGCCCAAACCATCACCGAGCCCCCTCCTTGTCTGCGACTAAAAAAACGTCGAGGTTCCTTCCGCAAGTCATGCCAATACGATAAACAACCATCTGGACCATCCAGATTCCACTTTTTTTCATCGCTAAATATCACTGACTGCCATTTCTCTCCATATGACATATGCTTTCGAGCCCACATAAGTCTTTGTAACTTATGATATGGTTTCAGAGCTGGTTTCTTCTGCATTTTGCTATAAACGATTGTTCCTTTTTCCAAAATTCGTCTACGAATCGTATCCTTTGATACAGAGAGTCCCGATGAGCTTTGAACTCCACGTACGCTCATTTGTTGAGTACTCGCTAGTCTTTGTATCAGGCGATCCTCTCGTACATTTGTCACACGTGGCCTCCCAGACCGACATTTTGCTTTATATTCGGAACCACTCGATAAAACTCGATAAATAGATTTTTTTGACCTATTAATAATAGCAGAAATTTCAGAAACGCTCTTCCCTTCACCTTTCAACTGCCAAATCCTTGAAACCTCATTCACTTGAATTTCTTTAGCTCTCGGCATGTCGACTATGAAGCGCAATCGTTTGCAGAACTTAAGTACTCTAAATTTGTGACATCATCGATTCTAAATTTGCATATGCCAGCGAATATTCAAAGAAATTTAGAATAGTGTCTAAACTTTTGCGACAAGCACATTTGAATTTTTATGAAAAAAATTAGTATTATAGCAAATAAAACGACTGTCTTTTGTACATAGCATTTTAAATCAGTTTTTGAATATATTTACAGGTTTTTGTAATTCTGACGTCATAATTCTACATTTTAAAGCTGAATGACGTCATTGTCTAAACTTTTGCGTCATAGTGTATGAGACATTGAGAGTGGCATTACTTTTTTAAGTTTGGTATTACATTAATCGCAGTCCCTCTCCAAAAGTTAAAAGTTTTGTTAAATTTGAAAATGGACACAATCCAAGCCATGAATAGATCACCGGTATATATAACCCTTCAAGAAAGATATTAAAGCTTTTGTATACATAGGTATGACACTGAGAAAATTTCGGGATAGAATAATAGAATATGAAGCAGATTTGAGATTAAATAGACCCCACAATACGTTAGCAAGAATAGCACAAACTCAGCCTATAAAAGTAGATTTCAATAGATCCAAAATTATCTTCCGTACAAGTTATCAAAAAAGATGCTACCTTAAGAGAATCTCTAGAAATAATATCTAATATAAAATAGCCTGTAATGATATATTATCATATGATATCCACGCAGTCTGGAAAGAATTAATACATGATTGATAAACCTGTACTTTTTTGTGGAATTTTGAATAACATTTTCCATTCCACCTTATATTACATACCACCCTTGAAGAAGGTTGTTGAAGTCTGTTCCGGGCAAAGCTAGAAGACAAAAAGAGACAACAGCTATTAATTTTTCACTGATAAATGACGAGTAACTTTCGTTTGAAAACATTTTGTTTTTTAAAAGGACTTTAATGTGTTTTTTAAATTATCTTATTATGTTTGACTCACCTTTAAGCAATGTATTTACATTTATTTGTATT
This sequence comes from Maratus speciosus, assembly GCA_963932465.1. Classification (NCBI taxonomy): domain Eukaryota; kingdom Metazoa; phylum Arthropoda; class Arachnida; order Araneae; family Salticidae; genus Maratus; species Maratus speciosus. The sequence goes on from OZ010799.1 coordinate 139,456,637, forward strand.
TTTATGAATTTTAATTATTAATCTAGGTGAATTTTGCAATGAAATTTTAACTTTTTAATGAATTTGAGATCGATGCTGGATAGTGTGAAGCGCCAAACTATAGAAAAACTTTATAAATATGAGTATTTGAGGCTTGACCGGGAGTTATGTAATTTATTTTTCTTAAAGAGATGTAAGCAGTTAAATGTTATCCCAAGATTCATCGTATCCCAGATAGCATGAACAATTGCAGCAAGATTAATTTTTTCTTGATATTTTCTTGTCACGAAAAATTTGAAGTAATAATATTGCTGCAAGGACATTACTAGGTAGACGGAATATAATCAATCGCTTTCTTCCAACGCAACTTTGCTCTAAACCTGATACAACACTGTCATAAAATAACGACGTAAGCGAAAAATTCCTTTTGTTGGAAGGAGAACAGATATAAACGCGCATGCGCGGAAATTTTACAAAGACAAAATTACAACACTTCTTAATTGAATTCCATGAAGCAGCGCCATTGGATTAGCGTTCAAGTAAAGAACACAGATATAAAGGTATTTATTATTTTAATTATTCAAATGTGATTCGGATATTTTTGTATGTTCTCTGTACAAACTACAACTTATTTCGTACAGAAATTTTAATAAATTAAAAAGTTATGTTTATTTACTGAGGAATGCTTACATTTTTTAAATAGTTTGGTTTTGGTTCATGTTAAGGCATTATTGAAAATTTTAATTTTTAAATGAATTTTTCTCAACTTTAAGGGGAATTTCTAAGATATCGCTTTAATTAATATTTGCATTTTTTCTTGCTCACGCCGATCGAGCAGCGTTGAATTCAGATATTTTTCTCCGGGATTAATTTCTGCGGCTCTGGAGGGGGGGGGGGGGGGACATTTTAGAGATTCGGTGTGGAAATTGCTTATTAAAAAGCATAAAATATCAAACCTTCCGGGGGGAGTCCCCCTCCTCTTGAATTCAGCAGTGCGTTCGAATGTATTTTTAAATTTAAATTATCTTTTCATGGCCATTAAACCCCTTTCTATATATAAATATCAAGTATTTTAAACAGTTTCTTAGTGTGCTATTCTCCATGCTTCTTATCATGGACTTCTATTGTATCGCTATTTTCTAATTTTTATTAAAGTTATTAACAGTATTTCCTTCCGGCGCCAGTTTTATTTAATTCTTTAAAAATTTCTCTTTTCTTTTGACATAACTGCTTGTTAATCGGATGTGTATAAGTCGTTTTATTTCCTATTTTTCTTAAATTTTAAATACGAATATTTTGAAATTGTTAATTTTTCGCGACAGCAAACATGGGCTTGAAATGTGCAGAGCAAATCGGAACAATATTCCGGTTCGTAAAATTATGACAAATATTGATCTGGTTTGCAGTGTCGTAATCGTAAAAAAAATCAGAGGGTGTACGCTAAAGTCATGAACGTCATGTCTAGAGTATGTACGATATAGATCTATTCGAGAAACCTGGAGTATACGGAGCTTTAAAAAAAAAATCCAGAATTTTTGCAATGAATTAGAGCTAAATAACTAAAATGCATTGACTAATTACTTAAACTCTTCCCCCCCCCCCCCACACACACAAAAAAGTTATAAAATAGCTTTGTGTGATACTTAAAACCTCGGATACCATAGCACCAAAATATTATTTTAATAGTTACAAAATATTTTTTTTTTGATAATTAAAACTTTGGACCTTAAAACCTTAATTCCATTGTTATATTGTTAATGTCAGATTCGAAGACTATTTATTTGTGTTATTATTAAAGATGTTTCGTTTTGAATCGTTTTTCACATGTAAAATAGTGTTCAACTGCATCTTTATTTATTATTTTCTTCTATGAAAACAATCTTTAATAAAATATAATTCTTAAAAACCGACACTAGTCACCCGAAGTGAAATTTAACATTCAAGCTAATGTTAATTCTATGGACAGTTCTTTGCATATTTTGGGCTCACATTTTAATATTTTTTAATATTTTTTGCATAGGATACACCTGGTTAATATAGTTGTGCAATCGTACCTTTTCGAGCTTTTATGCAATTTTTTATATGCAGATACTTTCAATTTTGAAACCTGTTCTGAAAGTGAAACTGTACTCATATAAAAGAAAACTGTAACCAAAACCGAAAAAGTACAAACGCACAACAATATATGGGGAATTCTCACAATCTTTTGACTTTTATGTCCCTGAATAATAATTTTTATTTTAATACATTTTTTTGTGATTTTTTTTATTTCATATACTGGAGAACATTCCATTGCATGATTGCATATAACAATATTAACGAGATAAATAAGTTTTGGACGATGTTGCGGGTCCAAATACCAGGAAAACTCCTATACCGTCCCGTCCCTGATGCTGATTTTTAAATTTGGAGCTGTCTGTATAAAATTGTTTCAATAAAAGTAATTCGATGTAATTTTTTTCCGAAACTGGGACAATTGTTTAATATAAATATTGTGCAAAAAATTAACCTGCACACATTTTTACGGTTGATATTATTTTTTGAACTCTGTCCCTGGGTTTTTCATCCTTACCGTCCCTCTTGCTAAACTTATACAGAAAATCACTTCAGATGCAGCCACAGAATTTTTTTCAAGTTTTTTCTCGTGGAGAAGTATGCTAGAGAAAGAATGTCTAAAATTCTTTGACAGGAAATTTACTGCAAAATTTAAATCAGCATTTAAATATCAATTTCAAGATCGTGGCTTTATTGGTAGTCTTAGCGTCCCCAAGGTTTATTTCTGCACTTTTCGAGGTAAATTAAGAAAAAAAAATATTTAATCCAATGTTAACAACTGTTTCTAGAAATCAATGAACATTGTGGCTATCACTTAATCTTAACATGATTTTCCTAAATATAGGTGATAATTTTCCTTACCGTTCCATCCTTACAGTCCCTTTTTTCCCCATTTCGTCCCTTTTTTCCTATACCTATTTTTTTTTCTTTCAAAAAAAATTATGGCCATTTTTTTTTCCCATTCTGACCAGAAAATCAGAGTTCTAACTTTTTACGACTGCTATTTCATCTTCACCTAACACTTCATTTATAATGGCTGTTTCATAATAATGGAAGCCATCAGTCCATCAGAAGAAAATAATCCTTTCCAAAGGTATAATCCTTCATTTGGCGCCCCTTCGTTCTGGCGCCCGGGGCACATGCCCACTCTGCCCCCCCCACCCCCCTAGTTTCGGCCCTGACTGCAGGTCCTAAGCCTAGATCCTTGTGGACCAGGTCTGTACTTTCCCACTGGTATAATACAAAATTTAAAACTATCCCAGATGATGCTGTTACAACACAGTGTGGTTTGTTTTTTATTTACTGCTTTACCGAGGCACGTCCTAAAACAAGTGGGTAAGTGTGATCACAGATCGCACAGAGGGTTTCGTTTAATATTCATTTCAAAACACTTTATCCTTTTGAAAAATCTGTTAGTTCCACATTTCGCAACCAGGGGCGCACTCTATTCTAAACAAATCTCTATCCGAACAAAACTCTGTTTTACATACTATCCGTATATATATTAGTCGAAGGGATTGGTCCTATAGCACCCGAGATAAGTAGGCGCCCCTGGCGGTAAAAAGTGGAACTCAAATATGTAAGGCTATGGTGCATAATATGAAAGAATGGTCAAAGGGGTGTCGGCAAAAGTTGGAAAAGTGCTCCCCGGGTGAAAAGGGCGGAGGTTAGAAAAATTGCTTAAAATATAAAAGTTAGAGCACGGAGGAGTAAATAATATAAGACTTTTTGAAAATTTTATGATTTGTCGTGTGGTCTGAGGTATTCAGCTATACGTATGCAAAAATTCATGTCTCCAACTTAATTAGGGGCTCTCTTAGAAAGAATTGCTTAAAATACATATGTGGTAGCTCAAAGGGTTAAACGTAAGACTTTTTCAAGATTTTATCATTTGTCGCCTGACCTCAGGTATTCTGCTATAATAAGCATGCAAAATTTCAAATCTCCAATTTAATAAGGGGCTCAGTTAGGGAGAATTGCTTAAAATATGCATGTGGGAGCCCAAAGGGTTAAATGTACGACTTTTTCAAATTTTTATGATTTGTCGCATGATGGTGTTCAGCTAGTATGCAAAATTTCACGCCTCCAACCTAAATACAGTGTCACTTAGAAAGAATTGTTTAAAATACACATGTAGGAACCCAAAAGGTTAAATGTACGACTTTTTCAAAATTTTATGATTTGCCGTTTATGTGTGATGCTCAGCTATAAGTATGCAGAATTTCACGCCTCCAACCTAATTAGAAGCTCACTTAGAAAGAATTGTTTAAAATACACATGTGGGAGATCAAAGGGTGATCATCAAAGGACTAATAATGGGCTCGAAGTAGCTAGGAGTCGTTCGGTAGCTTCGGTAGCTTTAATTTGTGTAATATCCCTTTTAAATTTGTCCGGTTTCAATTTTTGATTTTTTTTTTTTTTTTTTTTTTTTTTTTTTTTGTCGATCTTGCTTTTGCCAGAGAGTCTCTTACTCAGGACGTGGCTGGGGACCTAAGAATCTTGCTTCCGCAAAAGAGTCGGACTAAAGTAGTAGAATAAAGAGCTGCGGACGAAGATGGGCCACTCTCCGCGGCGGTTGACCCACCCGCCCTCCCCCATCCGCCGACCGAGACTAATAATGGGCTCGAAGTAGCTAGGAGTCGTTCGGTAGCTTCATTGCCCCGAGCCCAACCCTTCCCTCTTTTCGGTGTCTTTAATTCGTGTAATTTCCCTTTTAAATTTGTCCGGTTTCAATTTTTGATTTTTTTTTTTTCAATGTGATCAATTCTAGAGAGTCTTTCATTCGGGACGTGGCTGGGCACCTGGGAATCTTGCTTCCGCAAAAGAGTCGGAGTAGAGTAGAAGAATAAAGGGTTGCGGGCAAAGATCGGCCGCTCGCCGCGGCGGTTATTGATTGATTGAAAAAAAAAAATCAAAAATTGAAACCGGACAAATTTAAAAGGGAAATTACACAAATTAAAGACACCTAAAAGCGGGAAGGGTTGGACTCGGGGCGATGAAGCTACCGAACGACTCCTAGCTACTTCTAGCTTATCATTAGTCTACTTATCATTAGTTGTACGACTTTTTGAAAATTTTATGATTTGTCGTTTGATGCGAGGTGCTCAGCTATAAGTATGCAAAATTTCACGCCTCCAACCTAATTAGCGGCTCACATAGAAAGAATTGTTTGAAATACACATGGGGGAGCCCAAAGGGTTAAATGTACGACATTTTCAAAATTTTATGGTTTGTCATTTGATGTGAGGTGTTCAGCTATAATTATGCAAAATTTCACACCTCCAACCTAAATAGGGGCTCACTTAAAAAGAATTGTTTAAAATACACTTGTGGGAGCCCAAAGTGTTAAATGTACGACTTTTTGAAAATTTATGATTTGTCGTTTGATGTGAGGTATTCAACTATAAGTATGCAAAATTTCACTCCTCCAACCTAATTAGGGTTCACTTAGAAAGAATTGTTTAAAATACATATGTGGGAGCCCAAAGGGTTAAATGTACGACTTTTTCAAAATTTTATGATTTGTCGTTTGATGTGGGGTATTCAGCTATAATTATGCAAAATTTCACACCTCCAACCTAATTAGGGTTCACTTAGAAAGAATTGTTTAAAATACACATGTGGGAGCCCAAAGGGTTAAATGTACGACTTTCTCAAAATTTTATGATTTGTCGTTTGATGTGGGGTATTCAGCTATAATTATGCAAAATTTCACACCTCCAACCTAAATAGGGACTCACTTAAAAAGAATTGTTTAGAATACACATGTGGAAGCACAAAGGAACGTGGGACACGTGTGGAAGCACATATGCAACTTTTTGAAAATTTTATGATTTGTCGTTTGATGTGAGGTAGTCAGATATAAGTGTGCAATATTTCCCTCCTCCAACCTAATTAGGGTTCAATTAGAAAGAATTGTTTAAAATACACATGTGGGAGCCCAAAGGGTTAAATGTACGACTTTTTCAAAATTTTGTAATTTGTCGTTTGATGTGAGGTAGTCAGCTATAAGTACGCAAAATTTCATGCCTGCAACCTAATTAGGGGCTCACTTAAAAAGAATTGTTTAGAATACACATGTGGGAGCCCAAAGGGTTAAATATACAACTTTTTGAAAATTTTATGATTTGTCGTTTGATGTGAGGCATTCAGCTATAAGTATGCAATATTTCACTCTTCCAACCTAATTAGGGTTCACTTAGAAATAATTGTTTAAAATACACATGTGGGAGCCCAAAGTGTTAAATGTACGACTTTTTCAAAATTTTATAGTTTGTCGTTTGATGTGAGGTGTTCAGCTATAAGTATGCAAAATTTCACGCCTCCAATGTAATTAGAGGTTCACATAGAAAGAATTGTTTAAAATACGCATGTGGGAGCCCAAAGGGTTAAATGTATGACTTTTTCAAAATTTTATGATTTGTCGTTTGATCTGAGGTGTCCATCTATAAGTACGCAAAATTTCATGCCTGCAACCTAATTAGGGGCTCAATTAAAAAGAATTGTTTAGAATACACATGTGGGAGCCCAAAGGGTTAAATATACAACTTTTTGAAAATTTTATGATTTCTCATTTGATGTGAGGTATTCAACTATAAGTATGCAATATTTCACTCCTCCAACCTAATTAGGGTTCACATAGAAAGAATTGTTTAAAATACACATGTGGGAGCCCAAACGGTTAAATGAATGACTTTTTCAAAATTTTATGATTTGTCGTTTGATCTGAGGTGTCCATCTATAAGTACGCAAAATTTCATGCCTGCAACCTAATTAGGGACTCACTTAGAAAGAATTGTTTAAAATACTCATGTGGGAGCCCAAAGGGTTAAATGTACTACTTTTTCAAAATTTTATGATTTGTCGTATGATGTGTGGTGTTCAGCTTTGCAAAATTTCAAATCTCCAACATGTGTAGTTTCTGAGAACGGGCTCTGTGACGGACGGACAGACAGACAGCGGAGCGAGACGAATAGGGTTTCGTCAGATGAACGAAACCCTAAAAAGGAATCGTCTGCTCATCTATGGAAAAATTTCCCTGATCTCCTGGTAAATTCAAGCAGACACTACGGAATCTGTCGAGCATTTGCTGAACTTTCTATAATTTATTATTTATTCCTGGTGGTTTACTTGCTGTGTCGACAAAATGGAATGAATTTATCAAACTTAAAAATCAATCTCGTGGTATGCATATAACTCATATAAAACTTATAAATCATATATGGCATCTATAACTCTGAGCAGAAACATACAGTTCGTTACATGTGCATATTATATATCTAATACTATCCATTTTAAATAGAAATCATGAATAGTACAAACCTATTAATTTAAAATTGTTCAGCTTTAAAAACGTAATTAATAAAAAATAAATTGCTAAAAACATAAGTTTAAAAAATCACTTAAAATTTTTTTGTATATATATTAGGAATTGTATCCATTTTGGAAATGGTAAATGCCGGACCCGCACAATTGTGTGGTTCATTTGTTTTTCAACTTTTGTGAAGCCTAATTAAATTTATCAAAGACAAAATCAATTAAAATCATGAATAAACTATGAAAAGAAATATTAAATCCAAGCAAACATTATAAATCATATTTAAATGAAATTACGACAGTTCATTCTTTTTGTCTATTGCTTTGATGATATATTCTTTTTAAAAGCAGAAAATATAACCCTGTATTGTAGATGGTACCCCCTAGTTGTGTGTTATCAAAACATCTAAAGACAATTAACTCATATAAATGTGCGGATTTGGTTTTAAATCGCACAAAAACAGGAGGTAGTCATTCTCTTTTACTTTAGTAATCGCCCGTACAATTGTGTGGGTCAGGGCTTAAAGGGTTAAGAGGCTACTTCAGTCAAGCGGAAACACCAATTCGCCAATGTTAATCCAATAAGAGAATTTTTTTAAGGTAACTCGGTTGCATTTTAATATTTTTAAATGATTTTTTTTATATACTTTCACCTTTCGAGCCGGTATAAACAGTGAAAAGAGTGAAAGTGTCCGCACAAGAAAAAAAAAAAAAAAAAAAAAAGAAAAAGAAAGAAAGAAAATTAAATAAAAACTTCAACGAACTTAAAATAAAGTAAAAACCGCAATTGCAGAAATTTACCTCAGCTATCCAATGCAAAAGAAAAAGTCTTTTTAAAATATAAAAATACAGACGAGATATTTTAAAAAATATATCTCGTTGGATTAACATTAGCGATTCGGTCATTTTGCCTGAAGAGTTATAATTTGTGATCACCTTTAGAACTAAATCTAAGCAGGATTCTTGAAAACAATGAAAATTTAACTTGTAACTTTTAAAATGCACTCTATTGTTTCTCTCTTTTAGGATGCAAAGACACGGAAATAGTATATAGAAGAATGTTAAATAATTGTATGTTAATTTGGTAAATATTATGTTAATACTTTGTATTAGAAACTATTATTTGTAGCTGTGTGAAAATAAACTTTGTAATTTAATAGACTGTATTGTTTTATTATAACTTTGTTCTTTTTAAATTCTTGAAACTTTTCAAATATTTTGTTTTTGTGGAATTATATTTAATCAGATTTGTGAATAGGGGCCATCCAGAAATGATGTCACGCTTGGAGGGGAGGGGGGGGGAGGAGGGGTTCGTGAAATTGTGACAAGGGGGTGCGAGGGGGTAAGAAGAAGTCTGACATCACACATTTTGGTTAAACATTAGAGGTCTTACTAACATTGCATAGATATTAGAGGACTTACTATTCCCGAGGATGAGTGCGATGCCAAAATGCCTGTGTACTCTATGGACGAGCATATATTTTCTCCAAGGGAGGAAGAGTCGTTATAGTAAATGATTCGGAGTAATTTCTATTTTATGATTTAATATATAATTTTATAAATGTTCATATTAATGTGACAAATGAAATGTTATGGCAATTCCATTTAAGTGAAACTAATATTGAGGCTTCTTCTTCAAAATCAATCTGTTCTAAAGTATTTTGTGTTCATAAAGTAAATATAGGATTTAAAAACCAAATACATTATATTCCATTTCAAATTCTAAAATACTACTGTTTTCAATTGCTCTTTCATATTAATATTTTATTATTATTGTATATTATGTTTTTTGTTGTAAACCGTAATCTTATTTCATACAAAATAAATACACGAATCAGTTTTATTGTTATGCTCACAAATGTCATTAAAACACATAGTTAAAGTTCAAAAATAAAATTTGAAGTATGACCTATAACATAGGGCTTTGTTTCTGAGCTGCAAGTATATATTTACGTAATATAGCGTGACATGTGACAAGGGGAGGGGAGGGGGTATGGTGAAGAGTGACATTTTGTGACAAAGGAGAGGAGGGGGGTTAAAAATGTTGAAAAAAAGTGTGACATCATTTATGGATCGCCCCATAGAGAAATTTTAATTTTAAAATGAGTTTTTTTTCCTTCTGGAAGTTAATAAATTTTGGCAATATATTCCACTCTGGCCAAAAAGAAATGAAAATAAATTATATTTTCTTTAATAAAATTATATATGAAATTAAAATTGAAGGCGTGTGTTTATACTCATCTAGGTTTGCTTTGCATTGGTTATGTACATGGACCACTTATTTTTAGATAATGTTTTTAATTACCTTCTAAGTATTAGAAGGGAATAAGCAACTAATTGAGAATTGGCGAGTCTAATAAAACTTCTAAACAAATTAAGGTATATTATTGGAAGTTATTGGGGCTTACCAGGTAGTTGAATGGTTAGCCCTGTGGCCTCCGATTCAACTATGTCGGGTTTAATTCCTGCGGTTGTGGTAGTATATTTGTGGTGATTTGGAATCTACTTTAAACTATAAGTCCTTGTTTACTCGGTCTATGTAGCATAAAAATGTCAAGCATTTGACAAACCTCCGATTATATGGAATCCTGCACAAAACTCGCACAACCTTCAAAAGTACGACTATTAGCGTACAGATAAAAAATATACAATCAAAACTTGAGTAGAAATGCGGCAACTAGTGACCATTCACCAAAGTTTGGGAAGAATTTCATTTTGATACTAAAAATGAATATTCGATGAGTCCTTAAAAAATAAAGTTCTTTTATCATGTTTTGGGGGCATTTTTAACTCAGGGAGCGGGAGGGGCAAACTAAAATCTTTTTTAGGTATGGTAAGAGACAGGTATCGTTTATTATTATTATTATTACTATTATCATTTTTTTTTAATGGAATGATTACCATTTGCAAATTGATACGATCATTTGTTACATAGTTACGACAAGTTTTATGAATACGAAGTCGAAAACTATAATTTGGTGCAGGTACCGTAGGTTTTTACAGCAGCAACTGATAGCCATTCAAGAAAATTTATCTGGTAAGAACTTCATTTTGGCACTAGAAAAGTAGATACGATTTGTTCCCCCAAAATAAAGTTGAATCATCGTGGGGTTCTTTTTGAGAAGGGGGGGGGACTTTAACACGCATGGGTGAACAGAACTTATTTTTTAAATGTCAAATGAGGTATCGTTTGTTGTGAATTTTTTTATTCTGAATCAAATGATATCGCAAGCAAGCCGATACGATCATTGTCTACAAAGTTAGGCCAGATTATAAGTAGTGGATTTTGGTAAATTTACTGACTTTGAAATAAACTCAAAATTATCCTGATTTTGACTATTGCTATTTTGAAGACATTTAATAGTTTTGAGATGACTTAATACAGGGCTCCCAAATGGTCCGCCAACTGAATACCAATATTATTTTTAAAAAAAATTCTTTTTAGATTTTTCTTACAAACCTCTCCGGAAACACATTTGGAAGTTAATTCTAGCGCAAACCTACCATAATTTTTTCTGTTAAAATTTATTGGTATTCAGTTGGCGGACCATTTGGGAGCCCTGCTTAATATGATATAAAAAACTCTTTTTAAACGTAAAATAAATGTGACAAAACTATCTAAAAAATAAAATATAATTTTCCACCTTGCATTCATAAAATCTTTTCTGTAACTTTCTTGTAGATGTTCGTATCGACTTGCCGATAATGTTATTCAAATACATACGAAACGATATCCCACTTGACCTATTTTAAAAAAGTTGAATTTTCCCCCCTCGAGCTAAAATGCCCATCAAAAAATGCCCCCCCCCCCCAAAAAAAAAACACAGTAAAGCAACTTTACATTTTGGAGACTCATCGGATCTTAATTTGTAGTGCCAAAACGAGGTTTGTCTCAAGCTTTCGTGAATAGCAATCACTTGTTACTGTAAAAACCTATTTTACCTGCAAAAGACTTGGTATTAATAAAACCTGCCGTAACTTTGTAAGAAATGATCGTATTGACTTGCTGATGATTTCACCTGATTCGGAATTATAAAAAAACATAATAAACAATATCCCATCTCACCTACTTATTTATTTATTTTTAGTTACCCCCCTCCCTGAGCTAACAATGCCCCCTTTTGCGCAAAAAAACATGATAAAACAACTTTATTTTTTTAGTACTCATTGGATCTTCACTTTTAGTATCAAAACGAAGTTCTTCTCAAATTTGGGTGAATGGGCATCTGTTGTCTCAAAAAATCCTATTTTACCTGTGTACTACACGCAAAATTCAGAGAATTGACAACATTTCAATGAAATTACTACATATTTGCAGCTATACTTGTCATGACAAGATTCCGAGTTTGCAATTCATTTGCAGATGTTCTGACATGACAATATTGCAAATTTACAATGCGTTTGCAAATAGTCTGACATCGCAATATTACTAGTTTGCTATGAGTTTGCAGTAAGATTCATGCAACAAGATTGCAACTTGCACGACAACTTAGCTGCAAGTTCAAAGTATGGTGACTTCGGAGTTTGCATAATCTTGTTGCAGTCTTGTTATGAACTTTCAGACTTGTCATGCTGAGCTTGCTGCAACATTGCAAATCTGCAAAGTAAGATTGCTGATAATTTTCTGCAAACTAAAATTGCTATCTGGGATGTAGGAATAGTTTTGCCAATAGACATTTTCCTACTCTTAATCATAAATTTTAAATGGAATGCTTAAAAGTTTGCATTAGAGATAAATATAAACTTATTGATACGATTACCGTAAGGTTTACCTTTTACATAGTTTATTAGCACAGACTTTATCTAATTCTAATTTTGATCTTAAATTAAAGGTTATTGAACATTATAGAGCATTTCAGCGTAGGATTAAGTTAGTTACCGTAAAGAAGAAAATTACCAGTTTGAAACCTTACTAACACTAACCACAAAGAACCGAAGCCATATACATTTATTAATACATAAAATAAGCAATTATAAAAAAAAAAATCAGTCCTCAAGCTGGGTCCTAAATACATGTTTGATTCGCAATGGAATAACAAGATGATTATTACTGATTGTGAGAAAGCCCTTAAGGCTTCTGATCCAATGCAAAGGATGTAGTTAGGAGTATTTTACATAATAATATGAGATCCTTTGTTTACAAATCAAACCCTCAACATGAAGAGTTTAAGAGAACAGCAGGAAAACTCAGAAATGATAAGAACATTGTTATTATCCAGACCGATAAAAATAACCGCATTGCTATTTTAAACAGACAGGATTATCTCATGAAGTTGAAAGTTTGCATTGATTGTATGGGTTGTGTCCCGTTAAATAAAGACCCCAATTTGAAAATAGAGAAAAAAGTTAAAGAACTAATCGAGAAAGGAGTTTGGCCAACATTTATGAAAGTAAACTAAGACTTAACAAGACTGCAACAGCTCTTTCCTTCACAGGTAGACTAAAGGGTCATAAAATAGACTTACTAATCCGTCCAATCGTTACAAAATGTTTCTGTCCAATATATTTCTTGGAGAAAACATCACCTTTTGAAGCGTTATTTACAGCCATCTGATTTTGTTATTGAATCAACTTAGAATTTTATTGAGAAAATTAAAAATAAAAAGCTTGAAAATTCCAGTATTATGGCTAGTTTAGACGCGGTATCTTTATACCCGTCAATCTATATAAAAAAATTATCAACACCATAGGAAGTCTGATAAATTCTGAACCTACGTTTACAGAAAATACTAAAAACACAGTCAAATCGGGTTTGAATTTAGTTATCAACAACAACGTTTTTGTTTTCAACAATCATGTTCACAAACAAGTCAATGGGGCTCCCAATGGATTCTCCCATTTCGGTTTTGCTTACAGAGTTTAAACTTTAATTGATGTTACCGGTCTCACAGATCGATGCTTTTTTCAATTTTCATAGTTTAACTTGCAAATTTCAGTTTATCTACAAGCACTACTCAAATTTGTCTCGTTTGGAACTTTAGTACTAACACCAGAGACTTTTGAATAGGTGAATTTTAATTATAACACTCCTGTACAAATGTTTAGTACAGAAACAACACCCTATGAGTTAATCGCGGCTTTTATTCGTATTTCGATGGAGCGGTCCACAGACCGCTTCACACTAGTTATGTGACAATTTCTGTGACATCAGTTAAAGATTCAACTACGTCCTCGTGAAAATATAATCATGGAAACCATAAGACCGGATCCGAATTGCTGGTTTAGATACGTTGATGATATTTACATTATATGTAATCACGGAAAAGATAAATTATACCAGAGTTTTGGAGAGTCTCCGGCTTTTTGGATACCGGTATTTTAATACAGAAAATGTTGTTTTATTTAATTGGAACATTCTACGGATTAAAAAAAACAGCATTTTCTCTAAAATAATACTGGTGTGATAATAGCCGGAGACTTGGCAACTCTGATTATACACTTTTCTAGATAAAATCAATAGCCTAGACAACAAAATAAAATTCACACTAGAAATAGAACAAAATAAAAAGCTTGCCTTTTTGGATTTTCAACTAATCAGAAATATGGCTAAACAGAATCTGGCTCGCACAGTTTTTAGGAAAGTTAACAGATCTAATCTCCCTATCCCGTTGGAGCTCACCTACAAGATAAAAGTTAGCACCTTTCAAGTTTTATATAGGGGAGGTAGAAGAGGTATGATACACTTTTTTTTTACTAATTTTTTACAACCCTTAGAAACCTATTTTTAAACAAATTTTTCGTATTTTCTTATAAAGTGACCTTTTATTCATTTACTAAATATATTGTGAATTTAAAAAATAATTATTCAAAAAATATATCCCAATTATTGCGAATGGTTACTACTGTATCAAATCTCCCCATTGCTGGGGAGGATTGTTCATACTAGCAAGGGAGATTTGATACATTGTTATGTAAATTGAAATAAAAAAGCAGACAATTCAATTTATGTGTCATACAATCTTTTATGATAAATCTTGAAATATTTATGTAAAATTTAAAAAGAAATGACACTGACATTTTTTGTTTCAGAAATATTTATTACAAAAATATTTGAACAATTGCTACTATTTAAACAATTCTATTAGCACACTTTTTAGAAAATAAATAATGAAAAAAACCCTAGAGATCTTGCTGCAAGGAAAAATGAAGTGAACATTGCTGATTTGCAAACAATTTAACATAAATTTAGCACATTTAAGATTTCTTTAACCCTTTCAGGGCAAAGTATTTTCAATGCTAATGTGTTGAATAAATGAATGGCACCAGAATTTGCCGACAAATTTAATTGGAAATAATAAGGAAAGGCCTATATTTCACTTTCATATTAAATGGAGAATATTTTACCAAAATGCTGGTGCCAATGTGGCGGTTGGGAATTAAAATTAAGTGGTTTCATTAACATACCACCACCCCTGAAATGTTTAAAAGAAAAACTAATAACTCTATCATTTTGGTAAGTAAAATCGGGTGCATTTAAGGTTTTTTTAATTTGGCCATCGTCAATTATAGAAACATCTTCCCTTTCAGGACATTTAAACTTTTTTCCTTCGACATGACGAGCAAAGCGAACTAACCATCTATCATAGCACTGCTTTTCTATGTAACGTACATAATGTCCATGAATAGTCTCTTTGTTCTTCCTTATCAATTTAATTAGCTCTTGTTGTAAAACAATAATGAATATTACAGTCCTATATAGTTTACAACTTAAAAAGCTATTAAATTTCAAATATACAAGTGTATCATTTCCCCCCAGCACTAATGTATCATTTCTCCCTATCATACCTTATTGGATTTTCAATCAGTTTGCATAAATGCAGTTGCAAAATGCCAATCTGCTTTCTGGTAAAACTCACCCTAACAATGTGCTTTACAAATAAAAAAAATTACAAGATATTATCTTCACAATTATAAGAGTTATGAAAGAAAATCAGTATTTAAAAAAATTTACATTGACATGCCAAAAATCTTCAAAATTAAAAGAAAAAAAACGTTGTCAGTTCTTCACTGCTAAATCCAGACAATGATGTCCTCTGATAATAAAAGAAGACTTTACATCTGTTACAATGGCTGTTAATGTCATTTGTAGAGAAAAATTGTCAATGCATCAACCCTCCCTATGTAATGTATCATACCTCCCCTACCTCCCCTACAATAAGTATTTGAAGTTTGTTCAAGCCATTTCCTTATTGAAAAATTATATATAATTAGAAAAATAGCATTCGAGAATCCAGTTCCATCCCGGTTCATTAAAAGAAAACATAAACAGATTAAAAGTGAAAAATGAAGAAAATCGAAGTACAACTCCTAATAAAAGTTAGAAAGGGCATAGCCGGATAAGCATTGGAAACATGCTGATGAATAACTCACACACTATAACTCAAATTATTACAAGTCGCTGGTTACTTTATATAACAATTTATTAACACAGAAGCAGCGCGCCGCCGCTTTCTTCAACACTCACATCTCAACACAATACTCAAAGCTTAGTTCACTTCACTTCAGATGTTAGTCACTGTAATTTTAATTATAGGTGGCGCGTCATTTCTCGCTACATGGAACATACCGGGCCCCATTGACATGTTTATAACATTCAATAACAAATTTTACAAAGTACTTTAAATTACACAACTGAATACAAAAAGTCACTATATACGTTAATTTAAATATAATCCTTTGAAAAAATATCAATACAACAAACATTTATACACAATTACTTTTTTTTTTTTTTTTTTTTTTTTTTTTTTTAACTGTCAAGGGGAACAGGCATGGGTAAAATACATAATTTACTTATGGACCTTTTAAAGCTTCCATTTTGAGTGTTTAATTTAACTACTCGAATTTTGTTATCGTTACCGTAATACACCTCAATAATTCTGCCTAATGGCCACTTATCTGTCGGTAAATTCTCTTCTACTAACAAAGTACTTTAAATTACACAACTGAATACAAAAAGTCACTATATACGTTAATTTAAATATAATCCTTTGAAAAAATATCAATACAACAAACATTTATACACAATTACTTTTTTTTTTTTTTTTTTTTTTTTTTTTTAACTGTCAAGGGGAACAGGCATGGGTAAAATACATAATTTACTTATGGACATTTTAAAGCTTCCATTTTGAGTGTTTAATTTAACTACTCGAATTTTGTTATCGTTACCGTAATACACCTCAATAATTCTGCCTAATGGCCACTTATCTGTCGATAAATTCTCTTCTACTAACACCACTAAATCTCCGATTTTTACATTAACTTTTTCAAACCCCCACTTACCCCTTTGCTGTAATTCACTTAAGTAATTATGATGCCATTTACGCCAAAAAAGTTGTAGAATTTTAGTTATACGTTGCCATTTTTTGAGGCGATTTTCTCTTATATTGGTTAGATCAGGCTCAATAAAGGAATTTAACGGCCTGTTTATCAGAAAATGGGCCGGAGTTAAGACTCCAAAATCATTCTCATCATCTGATAATGGACTCAAAGGCCTGGAATTTAGAATTCCCTCAATTTGTATGACTACTGTAAGAAGTTCCTCATAAGTGAGATTAGCACCTCCCACAACTCTCTTAAAGTGATACTTAAATGACTTTATAGCGGCCTCCCAAAGACCCCCGAAATTGGGTGCCCTGGGAGGGATAAATTTCCACTAAATGTCTTCCGTGGATAAATATGCTGCTAATTTCTCATCAGTTTTTTTACGAACTCATAAAAAGCCTTAAGAATCTTATTTGCACCAATAAAATTTTTCGCATTATCCGAATACAATTTGGCACATTTACCTCTGTGTGCAATGAATCTTTTCAATGCAGCAATAAATGATTCGGAGGTTAAGTCTGAAACAATTTCTATATGTACAGCTTTAAATACAAAACAAACAAAAATACAGATATAAATTTTTTGCAAGATAGTTCTACGTGCATACCCAACTTTGACCATAAATGGGCCACACAGATCTACTCCCGAAATATTAAAGCAGTAGTCCAATTGGACTCTATCCCTGGGCAAATCGCCCATCAATTGATTTGCAATAACTAGTTTAGCTTTAAAACATGGGATGCACTGATGAACTACCTTTCGACATGTTGCACGACCATTTATTGGCCAAAATTTTTCTCTTACCAGAGAAAGTAATGTTGAAGCACCGACATGAAGGTATTTTTTATGATAATAATTTATAACAATTAAAGTAAAACTATTAGACTTAGGTAAAAGGACTTACCGAACCTTTGGTCTGCAGACTACGTATGTCTGCATTGAATTCTGCCCTTTGGACAGATTTAATTAAATAAATCTCTGCATGCTCCAAATCTGAAGTTGACAAAGGTCCACCACACTTATAAAGTGGGTTTCTTGCATTCATGACAAACCTGAAAATATAACTAAGAATACGTAAAATAGTTATATAATTATTACTCAGATTAATTAAGTTATTTACAAAACACTTCTCTATAACATTACAGTTAACCCTCGAACTACCGGAAATTTTACTCAAGTTTTATAAAAACATTCTACACCAGAATTTTTACTTAAAACTATTTAATTTGTTTATTTAACTTATTATTGTCTGATTTATACATTTAGTTTGTTTTGAAGAAATTTCTGGTTTGAATAAATATTTTGAATGTACATGTCGGGTCCAATGGACCCGTCTGGTAGACGGAAGGTTAATTACTACTAAGTTCATTAAAAGGGTTTGAATTGTGTTTGAGTTCCTTATTGTACTCCTCATTAGCTTCTGGTATGATTACTGAACGTGCATAATAGTCAGTGTCATTAAGAAAAATGGGTCCACGCCACCACAAGTCACAATCAATAAGTTTACCTGGATCCATACCTCGGAAAATTTATCAGCCGGATTAAGTTCAGAGCAGAAATGACGCCAATGTTCAGGACTAGAGTTTTCTTGAATTTTAGTCACCCTGTTCTGCACAAATTATTTGAGATCAATAGGTTCCTTTTGAATCCACGCTAACACAATCGTTCAATCGGACCACTGAAAACCATTAGTAACTATTACTTTCATGGATGATAAGACTCTTTTTACCAATTTGGTTAGCAAAACTGCGGCGCATAGTTCAAGTATGGGAATAGTTAGACTCTTTGCTGGTGTAACACGTGATTTGCTAGATATTAAATTCACCATCACATTTCCTAGAGAGTCACAAGATTTGCAATAAACTGCTGCTCCATAACAACGTTTTGAGGCATCTGCGAAGCCCTGTATTTCAACAATGTCTGGGTTTTCGATTATAATGCGTCTACTTATTTGTATATTATTATCACTTTTAAGCGATATAAGAAATTGGTGCCGCTCGTGATATTCTGACTCAGGGAGCTCGTCATTCCAATCAATATTAATTCTCCACAATCTCTGCATAAGTATTTTGCTATAACTGGACCAAGAAGTCCCATCGGATCAAACATTCTGGCGATTGTGACAATACTTGTCGGTTAGTATAGGAATCACTCAATTCTACTTTAACTCTAAATAGGAAACAGTCATCCCTTGGGTTCCACAAAACTCCTAACGTTTTAGTCTCAATGTTGTTTTCAAAATTATACCCTTCTCCAGATGACAGCGAAAGATTTTTATCACTTGTGCACCATTTATGAAGTTGCATACCTGCCTTATGCACAATCGCTATGAGTTGCCGCTGCAACTCTTTGGCTTCCTCAAGCGTAGGTGCACCACACAAAATGTCATCCATATACATATTTTCACGAAGAACTGGTGCTGCCATTGGAAAATTATTTCTTTCATCAATTGACAATTGATTGAGCGTTTTCATTGCTAAATAGGGCGCGCTAACCGTACCGTAAGTTCCTGTTTGTAATTCGAAAATTTTTGGTTCTTCCTCAAATTTGTCATTCCATAGATTCTCTGCAACGAATGCTGACTAGGGTCAATGTTAATCATTCTATACATCATCTTGACATCTGCAGTTAAAGCATAACATGCTCTTGGAAGCTAATCATGGTCATAAATAAGTCGTTTTGGATGACTCCGCCATTATATTGTAATGAATTTAGGGATGTCCCATTTGTTGTCGCGGCAGAACAATTAAAAACAACTCTGAGTTTAGTAGTTGATTTTTCTGGACGAAATATACCATGATGTAGAGTATAGTGCGCAATATCAGGTTCTTTTGCTTCTTTCACCTGTTTCATATGCCCTAAATCTTCGTATTCCTTTAAGAATTCTTTATTCAGATTAAAATATTGCTCGTCCCTTGATAAGCGAGTCCACAGCGATCTGAGTTTTCTGAGAGCAAGATCCCTAGATCGGCCTAAACACGAAGGATTTTCCTTTAAAGGCATTTTCACTACGTATCTACATTCCGCATTTCTTGAATGAGTACGCGCAAAATGTTTTTCGCATATCTCAAATTCCTTACATTTCGGTAACTCCACCTCAATGTTTTCGACTTTCCAAAACTTTTTTAATGTTTTGTTTAAATCCTCCTCCCGAATTAGCCCACAAGGAACTTTAACATCATCTCCCTGTTCTATGCTTCCACTAGCCAAGTATCCAAATACAGTATTTTGAAAAAGTAATTTCGAACTCTGAGAATATATTTGTTCTGGTCTTAATAATTCATAAAATATTTCAGCACCTATCAACAGATCAATTTTATCAGGATAGTTAAATCGGTAGTCTGCTAATATGTTTAAATCTGGGACCTCAACATTTACATTAATCACTCTTTGCGGAATTAAATCTGTAATTTTCTTTACTACTAACATAGTCAATTCCCTTTCAAAACTTTCAACTCTATTCGCAATTTTTGTCTTTACGCAACCCTTTACTGTGATAGAAGAATCATCTAAACATGAAATTAAAGTGTTTGTTTTATTAATTTTAAGTTGCAGTCGATTCGCACACTGAGAAGTTACCAAACACGATTGCGATCCGACATCCAATAAACATCTAATTTCCTGCCATTCCGAAAATTTATCCTTAATGAAAATGCGAGCCGTACTCAATAACACACTATTTTTTGTATTTTTTTCTAAACTAGTGGCAACAGTCTGGCTCGGAGGAACAGAAAAATTTTCTAAGCTGATTGAACCTTTTGTTCCTGCACCTGCCTGAAACACATGACATCGAATTTTATTTTAATTATTACTCGATTTATTTTCCTCCCTCGGAAAATGAATTAGTTCGTTATGGGGTAGTCCACAATCACAGATTTTATAATTACATTTCTGTACGCAACGATTATAATTTAAGCATTTAAAACATGATTTATTTAATTTCACAACTTCAACTCTTTCTTTTATCGAAAGTTTTTTGAATTGCGGACAAGAATGTAATGCATGATACGCAATAGGTTTACACAAAACACATTTACTACTTTTTGTTTCCGAAAGGAAAACATTTGAAACTCCCCTTTTTGCATTTTGCAATTTATTTCCCGCTATTTGTTTATTTTCACTTACGAAATTTCTCGAATACGCATTTGATTCATTTCTGCTTTTATTTTTAACCGATAAGAAAATATCGCATTCTCTGCCAAGTTGCTGTGGTTTAAAATATGATTCTGCTTGTTTAATTGCTATATGACTCATTAATTTGCGATCTAACAAATTGAAAATTCTGTCTGAAACGATCAGATCGCATAATGATTCAAAATCATTTACTTCACGCAGACTGCAGTAGTATAGAAAAATTGATTTCAACCTGGATGCAAATTGAACGTAATTTTCCGACGGTAATTTTTGCGTTCTCCTGAAATTGTTTAAACACTCTTGCGCAGTAGGTTGAAATTCCTTTAAGACTATAGTTTTCAATTTATCATAACTAATCAACTCCTCCTCTGACAAATAAATCATTAAATTACTCGCTTTTTCCCCGAGAATGTTTAGAAGAATTTCTGCCTTAAACTCTTCGGGTACATTTTTAGTTTTGAACGCTTTTTCGAGTGATTGAAAGAAAAGATTAAATGACTCAGCTCTCGTTGGTACACGGATAGTTAACGTTTTAACACTTTTAATAAAACGTTCTGGGTTATTGCTCACTATTTCCGTTTCCGATTTTTCTGTTAATGACGACAAATTTTCGCGGGAATCTCAGCACACTTTGGCCAATTCTAATTCTTTCTCTAACTGAGCTAATTTAGTTTTTTTCAAATTCAGAATTTTGGGAAGGTTCTTTGCGAATATTTGCTATTTCTAACTCTTTTTCTAATTGCGCTAATTTAATTTTTTCTAATTCAAGTTTACATTTTTCAGTTTCTTTTTAGTCCAGGCAATAGGGAATTTTACCTGGCAAAATTGATGGTAGTTCTGGAAATAGGCTTACTTTATGTTTTTTGGGTCGCTGAATCCGAATTTGTAACTTCCCACCAAAATGTCCTCCGGTAACCCCCCCAAATTCTGGTAAAAAACCCCCCAATAAAGGTTTTTATTAAAAAAATCAATTTTTTTAGGGGAAAAGTATCTAGAAATTTAGAAAGTAGACAAAATGTGCAACAAATTAGATACATGACATTATGACTTAGGATGAAGGGGAAGGGGGGATCTGCCTCGGAACATGCGCTCGGTGCTGCGTGGGCTAAGTTGCACAATTCCATTTAACCACTCACACGTTTACATTCGCCCTCCCATCTCCCCTCCGAACTTTCCTTATAAGGTTTACTTTAAGTTTTTTGGGTCGCTGAATCTGAATTTTTAACTTACCCCCAAAATTCCCCCCCCCGAAAACCCCCGAAAATAGTTGTTATTAACTTAAATTTCTTATTGTTTTAAGGGAAAAGCATTACGAAATTCAGAAACTAGACAAAATTTGCAACAAATAGGATATATGACATTATGACGTAGGATAAACGGGGAGAGAGGGGGCTGCCTCGGAACATTCCCCGCGCTTTTCTCTAAAACCAAATTTTTTCAAAAAATCAATTTTTTGGGGGTTGCCGGGTGAAATTTTGGTAGGAAGTTACAAATTCGGATTCAGCGTCCCAAAAAACATAAAGTGAGTCGAAATCCAGAACTAATGTTAATTTTTCCAGGTAAAATCCCCTATTACCTGGACTTCATAACTTAGTGCACGTAGCGCCGCAGTGCATGTTCAGAGGCAGCCCTCCCCCTCCCCGTTCATCCTACGTCATAATATCATATATCCTATTTGTTGCAAATTTTGTCTACTTTCTGAATTTCGTAATGCTTTTCCCCTAAAACAAAAAGAAATTTAAGTTAAAAACAACTATTTGGGTGGGGGTTTCGGGGGGGAGGGAATTTGGGGGGAAGTTAAAAATTCGGATTCAGCTACCCAAAAACCTTAAAGTAAACCTTATAGAGAAAGTTCGCAGGGGAGATGGGAGGGAGAATGTAAACGTGTGAGTGGTTAAGTCGAATTGCGCAATTTAGTTCACGCAGCACCGCGCGCATGTTCCGAGGCAGATCCCCCCTTCCCCTTCATCCTAAGTCATAATGTCATATATCTAATTTGTTGCAAATTTTGTCTACTTCCTGAATTTCTAGATACTTTTTCTCTAAATCAATAAAAAAATCGATTTTTTTAATAAAAACCCTTTTTGGGGAGCATTTTACCAAAATTTGGGAAGGTTGCCGGGGGAAATTTTGGTGGGAAGTTAAAAATTCGGATTCAGCGCCCAAAAAACATATAGTAAGCCTTTTTCCAGAACTACTATGAATTTTGCTAGGTAGAGCCCCTATACGGTCTCTATTGCCTGGACTATTTCGCGACTTATACTCCTCAACAACCGAATTGACTACGTCTTTCATTAATTGCTCATTCGAGTAATGCTCACTTTTCTCTATAATATCTCTCAACTCTATAATTTTACTGCTTTCAGGAGCAGTTAAACCTAATTCCTCAACAACAAGCTTAAGCTCGTCTTTATTTAAATTATCAATAATAGACAAAATTTAAGGGGTCTTGTACCTTTTAAACGCGTCGAATATTAACGAAAAACTTCAAAGTTTCAATTAGTCTATCTTCAAAACCTTTTTATGTATAAACATGAAATTTTGTATATTGATTTAACAGATTGTGCTTTGTAATATGCTACCATTAGAAATTTATCAGTCTTTTACAGAATTTGGGTACTGTTGAAATCAAAATAGCTCTTTTTTTACCCCATAAGTCATTGCGCGCGTGATATCTTGAGAAAGTATGTATGGATTGTCATGAAATTTGGTAAAGATCCTGAACAAATATGTGTGTTTAGAATGAACGACTTTTAAGTATTTACAATGGTAATATTTTTAGTTATGACTATTTTTATTCATTAAAAATAAAAGATGTTTATTTATTTTATTATTATTTTTTTTTTACAAAAATATGTTTTTTATATAGTTAATGAAATAATTTTGGCCTAAGAGTAGTTCATTTTAAACACACATATATGTTTACTATCTTTACCAAATTTCATGACAATCCATTCATACTTTCTCAAGATATCATGCGCGCAATGACTTTTGGAGTAAAAAAAGAGCTATTTTCATTTCAACAATACACAAATTCTGTAAAAGGCTAATAAATTTCTAATGACAGCATATTACAAAGCACAATCTGTTGAATCAATATACAAAATTTCATGTTTATACATAAAAAGGTTTTGAAGATAGACTAATTCAAACTTTGAATTTTTTGGTTAAATTTCGTCGCGTTTAAAAGGTACAAGACCCCTTAACTAAATCAAAACTAGGAAAATTGCTCTTACTTCAGTCGCTGCGACAATCACGAAGTAGATTTAGCTGTATAAATCCCAGGGCTGCCACAGGCGACTATTTTTTAATTCTATTTCGCACCATTAAAAAAAAATTTTTTTTTTCGCATGCATATTGACAACATATGCAAAATAAATATACTACAAAATTTATTTTCCTAAAATGGTAGTGCGAACAGAATATAAAAATAGTCGGCAGTGGCAGCCCTGAAATCCACGGGCACATTTATAAAAATAATATCTCAACACTGAATTCTTATTAGTCACAAACTCCTCTTATTAGGCACAAATTATCACGACATTCTCACAAAAAAGGTGAACTAAACTACACACAAATCAAAACTACCTCACATATAGTTCGAATTTGTTCTTATTTTAGAAAGCACACGAATTATTTAAATTATACTCCTCCGTTGGGTCGACGGACCATGATGAATAACTCACACACTATAACTGAAATTATTACAAGTCGCTGGTTACTTTATATAACAATTTATTAACACAGAAGCAACGCTCCGCCGCTTTCTTCAACACTCGCATCTCAACACAATACTCAAAGCTTAGTTCACTTCACTTCAGATGTTAGTCACTGTATTTTAATTATAGGTGGCGCGGCATGTCTCGCTACATGGAACACATGTCTTTCAATCAAATTTCCTGATTTTTTTCACAGATGTGGCTACATATCTGACAATATATTTCCCCTATTAACACCCTATAAATATTGATATTTAATGAGATAAATTCTTTTTTCGATTTCTCAAAAACTGCTGCGCGGAATTTCATGCCATTAACTGAGGATATATAGATACCAAAGATGCATAACTGGTAATTTTTGTATAATTTTCTGTTTATAAAAACTGTGTGAAATAGCGAAATAAAAATTAAAAAAATTAAAAATATATCTTATGGTTATCCGAAAATTACCATTTTCATGTAAAAAATTCTCCATATGTGCCCGTATATTCTATATAAATGCCGAAAGTTTGCGTTAGGTACCAAATATAAATATTTACAAAAATGCATATTAAAATTACTGAAATTCATTTTAAGGCGTTATTTGGGGCGGAGATACTTAACTTCATCATCCGAACTATTTTTGGAACAAAGTCAGCAGACAATATGTCAACCGATGTATTTTAGATTCCATTAAGAATATAAGAAATGTTTTTCAACATCATGTTCATTTTGATATCGACAGTGTTGAGAATGTTGCTCATGTGTTCATTAAAATTTAAAATATAACAATTTTGTGACTGTTTATTCCAAAAATTCTTCGGGTGTGGAAGTTGAGTAACTCCGCCCAAAATAACGCTTTAAAATGAATTTCAATAATTTTAATATACATTTTTGTAAATATTTATATGTAGTACCGAACGGAAACTTTCGTCATTTATATAGAATATACGGGCACATGTGGGGAATTTTTTACAAGAAAATGGTAATTTTCGGATAACCAAAAGTTATGAATTTTATTTTTTGAAATTTTTATTTCGCTATTTCACACAGTTTTTATAAACAGAAAATTATACAAAACTTACCAGTTATGCATCTTTGGTATCTATATATCCTACATTAATGGCATGAAATTCCGTGCAGTAGTTTTCAAGAAAATCTGTTTTTTTTTTTATCGAAAAAACATTATTATCTCATTAAATATCAATATTTAAAGGGTGGTGATAGGGGAAATATATTGTCAGATATGTAGCTACATCTGGGAAAAAAATCAGGAAATTTGATTAAAAGGCATGTTTCCTATGCTTATCCGGCTATGCCCTTTTGCTACTTTTACGTTGCCCGAGAAACTCTCGTGTTGCTCAGCGAGAGGGTTCATCCCTGGGGGACGAGCGACCGGTATATGTGCCGCATAAGGTGATCAGAATCCGTGATTATTTTCAAAAGTAAATTTTTATTGTAAATTTTGCCTTATTTAACACGAAAATTTTCGCGATTCCATTAAGTGAAAATTTCTGTTTTAAAAAAAACGTTGATAAAAGATTAAAAACTCTGTAAAAGACGCTCGTCCCGAAGGGGTTAAAGAGGTATATGTAGTGTTGCCAGATTGGTGACTTTTTCAATTCAGATTATTTGACTGTCACCACTTTTTTAAAGTAGTATAATTAGCCTTATTTTTCAGAACTTTTTAAAATGTTTTTAATTAGGCCGAATATTTCAATTAAAATAAATAAATAAATAAATAAATAAAATAAATAAACGGTGACAATCAATAATTTGGGTACAAAAAAGTCCCCAATCTGGCAACACTGGGGATATGTGAAAAAACATGCGCGGAACCTTAAGTGATAAATACTACATCTAAACATAAGATAAATAAATATTTGTATTATTTGAATATTTTACTTTAAACAAAATTTCTTTTCTAGTGCACCTAATCACACCTAACTGACATTTCGAATGCAACGAATGCAATAGCAAAATAAAAATCAGACATGTCCATTGTCGTTTGGTGAGCGTCAGACGAAATAATTTCGATTACAATTCGAATTTTCTTCATAAAATAAATTAAATGTTGATCACGAATAGTCCAGGGGAAATGTAAAGTCGTGGAAAAAAAAAAGTAAACACCCCCTACTAACTCTTCAACAAATTATCGTAGAAGAAAGCTACTGGTACCGAACGATTGGAAATAAAGTCTACTTTTTAAATGATGCATATAAAATTTGCTTAGGGGGCCATCTACATATTAAAACGAATCCAAACTTTATTTTTTTCAATGACAGTACCCAATTTTAACGAGATACTTCAAATCTTCGGTTCAAACTATGCCTAGACACCGAATTTCAAGTCATTTGAATGATAAGTTTTTGAATTATAAACAATCAAAATTTAGTGCTTCTAATGTTAAATTACATTTACATATTTTTATTTATATCTCCAGAAATTATGCTCCTAATGTGCTAATTTTTTGTGTAGCAATAATACTAATATACCCAAACATAAATACGCTAAAATTGTAATTTTTATAACTTTATGATATGAATTATGATTTATGAAATTAATACTCGAAAAAATTAGGAATTGCAACCGACAATTTTTTTTGATGGAATTAGATTTATTAAGTCCTGCTTTATGGAAATCCAAAATTTCACATTTTTCTTCCAAGTAGTTTTCAAATTATGCTTATAAAACGGCAAAATGATGGTTTAAGGGGCCGTCTATAATATAAGTGACTCGATATTTTGAAATTTCTTTTGTTGTCGTGTAATTTAGCAGGCTTCATTGACTTCTTAAGGTGCCTTGATCAAGATGAAAGCTCTCTCGGTTAACAATCGAGTTCCGAACTTCAATTTGGATACAGCCCTTAAAATACGCTCGTTTTAAAATAATTAATTTATCAGAAACTTATCGTACGAATTGCATAAAAATTTGTTTTTAGGCTAATTGAAGGGTGTAGAGTTCATTTATGGTGTCAGAATTGTGTACTGCTATTGAAAAAAACAAAGTTACGTTTGGTTTTAATATGTAGATGGCCCCCTAAGCAAATTTTATCTACATCATTTAAAAGTAGACTTTATTTCCAATCGTTTGGTACCAGTAACTTTCTTCTACGATAATTTGTTGAGGAGTTAGTAGGGGGTATTTCCTTTTTTTTTCCACGACTGTACATTTTACCTTGCAAAAGATCGGGTAGAAGATTTTTTTTTTCTAAATTGTTTATAATGATGCCAACATGGAAAAACCAAGTTTTCTAACAAAATTTCTTAAGGCTAAATTTTCTGTGGCCGAAAAACTATAAAATTTTAGGACATTTTTTGATTTTTTGGAAATATCTCGAGACTTGTTGCCGTAGCATATTATTTGTCAATTACAATATTAAAGAGGATAAAATTATCTACAACCTTCATATTTAAAACTTTTTTATGCACCCAATAGCAAACGCAGTACGCTATTTCAAAAATGGGACAATTTTTTCAATTTTCTTAAAAACCGTGAAAAAAGTAGTTTTTCCGCGATTATTGAAATGTTCCCCGCAGATTTAATTGTGTATGTCGACTTCTAAAAATTGGTAGCAGTACATTATCTATTATTTGTACACTCACGTCTTTATTTTCATCTCAACATTCATTTTATATTCAATAAATTTATATAATTTTCAAAGTAGTGTAGATGAATGAGACAATTTTCACATTTAGACAGTAACTTTAAGTTTATACAATGTTAACTTCAAAGCATTGTTTAAAAGAATTTTTCAATATATATAGTAACTTATTGGCACGTTTGTTTCAATTAAAAAAGATTTCTTGCTTAATTTTAATAATTTTTTTATTTATTAAATAATTAAAAGTCTTTCCATGTTTTGGAATATCAAAATCAAACTTTTAGAAAGTTTTAATTGTTTGTAAATAATTACCTTACCTCATAAACATTAATATACAAGCATCAGCAGAGACCAAATTACTAATTTAACATTTTAAAACTAATTTTTAAATTTTAATGCACTTAGTATAATGACATAAGTGAGCACGGTAATGACAAATTAAGCAAAATATTTTTATTTTTCCCCAGGCATAAATGGCAGCCATTATATCTTCTAGCCCATACAATGATTTTCTATTGCTCATATAATAAAAGCAGATTAAGAAATAAAAGTTCATTTAATTATCAATTAGAATTGGGTACGGTAATGACTTACAAAAGAATACTCACCAAAACATAAGTCTTTGCTTGTTTTATTGGAACTATAAAACTATTTACTCTATTCACCTAAACCTGATAACAAGTTGACTTTTAAGGAGTACTTTTGCCTTGATAAAAAGGCATGTGCTGTATTCTAAAAAATCCAGAGGAACTTTTTGTCAGAAGCATGACAATGACACTCTTTCTTGGGACACGGTTTAAAAAAATTATTAAGAATTATAGATAAGTTTAATTAATGAAATTAAATATTTTTTAATTAGTAGCATCTTAATAAATAAAAATTTATAAAAAATTATAACCATCTGTTATAAATAGAACTTTGTCAAATCTTTACCTAATAAATTGCTTGTTGGGACAACAAACGATAATGAAATGTTGACTACAAAAGAATATATTTCTTATTTTTAAATTTTTTATAAATAATAATATATCTGTAAATTATCATTAAAAAACATGATACTTAAAATGCAATAATTAAAATTATGATATTTAAGTATTTTTCTGTGCAAATGTGAAAGATCAGTAAAACATGACACTTTTTTTTTGAAAATCACCCAGGTATGAAAATTTGAGAAAAACATATTTTATTCCCCACTACAATGGTATATTTTATTTACCAATTATTGATAACATATGTTTTAATGTTTTACTGTTTTAAAGATAGCAAACATTGAATTGTAGTTCCATATAAAGGGGGGGGGCGACTCAAAAGATAAATATCTTTTATGTAAGAAATACTTTTACCTTATAAAATAGCTACAATAAAAACGACACCAGATTATTTCACTAACTGGTGGTATGCATTTATATCTTGTAAAATTTATAAATTCTGTTAGTAAAATATTTGAGATCACTAGTTTTATAAAAAATATTTAAAAGATTATTTTTAAAACATGTCAATTTTTTCCACTTATATCAATAAATATAACAAGAGATTATATCATTTTAGCAAGCAAATATATATATAACTTTAAGATTATCTATTAATTGCTTTAAAGCTCAAACAGAATACTTTAAATTTCAGAACGGGTTCCAAACTGTTTTCCAAAAATGAAAGTGTCCGAACATGTATATATATATATATATATATATATATATATATATATATATATATATATAAGCAACCAAACCCGAAAAAGTACAAAAGCACAACATTAGATATTGATCTCAGGTATTCCATGAAAAAAAAATATATTTAAAAGTAACAAAATGCGAGCGAGATATTTGTCAAGAACGCTCCCATAGGTTTAATATTACCTTGCAAATGTCTTTGTATGACTAATTTAGTCCCATAATTCATATAACTGACTTTAAACACCTCAATACGACAACTACTGTAAAATATTTTAAAATGAAATCTGTAAATACGGAATTCGGTCATCAAAGAAAAAGTATATATTTTTTCAAGAGAAAAAATATGAACAATTATACCTGCTAAGATGGAAACCTGTTTAAAGCGGAATATATTTCGGTTCCTTTCGGTACGGTTTTCAAGGTTTTGATGAATGAATAGTTGGCAAAGCTGATTACGTAGTTCAGCATTACTTTATTTAATGCTTACACACTTAAAATTTTCAAAATCTGGCTATTAGAGATTTATTAAAATTCCCCTAGTAAATTTTCTTTTTAAAAGAGGGTGGAAGGGGCGCCAAAATCCATGTTTGCCACGGGTGCAAAAAAGGCTAGTTTTAGCGCTGAAACACACAATTTACTGCTACTAATATATAGAAGCATACACGATTAAATCCGTGGGAAACATTTGAATAATCAGAGCAGAACTGCGTTTCTCACGATTTTTAAGAAAATTGAAAAAATTGTCCTATTTTTAAAATGCGTACTGCGCTTGCTATTGAGTATATAAAAAAGTTGTAAATATAAAAGTTGTAGAAAATTTTATCTTCTTTAATATTGTAATTGACAAATAATATGCTACGGCAACGGGTCTTGAGATATTTCAAAATAACCAAAAAAGGTCCCAAAATTTTCTTGTTTTTTGGTCACAGAAGATTTAGTCTTAAGAATTTTTGTTAGAAAGCTTGGTTTTCCATGTTGGCATCATTATAAACAATTCAGAAAAAAAAAATCTTCTACCTGACCTTTTGCAAGGAAACCCTTTTTTTTTTTTTTTTTTTTTACATTTCCCCTGGACTAGAAGGGAAGAAATAAAATAAATTGTGTTAAATTATTGTCAATAGAGATTCTGATGGCAAATATTTTTTAAAACTTGAGTAAAATTCCCAGTGTATGTTTTAGCGCTAAGAAAAAATGAGGGAATTCTAGTAAGATTGCAGTTTTTTTTAATAAAAAAAGGGACTAGGTTGACAACATTACCGAAATTCAGGTAACAAAATCCCGAAACATGAATTTAGATGAACAGCTTTAAAGATTGGCGACATAGCTTTGAGAAACTCAACAGAACCACAACTTTCAAACAACAAATGAGCAAGTTGATTTGCCGACCATAATTTACATACACTTGTAGCGATAATGTCGTATCCAGTACATTGCACGATTGCCAGTTTGGCCCCAGTTTTCATTCATACTTAAATTCCGTAGGGAGAATTTTTACTTGATGTAATCTAGAAATGTCTGCCATTAAAAAAAGCAAAATATTTTAGAGCTTCACCAAAATTTAGAATTCATTTTTTTTAGGTTCATTTCCTTAGAAATCGATGCAATGCATTCACTATGTTTATAAATCCAAATCTATATATATACAGGGTGTTCCGTTAAAGGGGTCCAATATTAATAGGGGTAATAGAGGAGATCACACGGAGCATAAATCAGTATATAATGCCTGGCCGGATCTCAATAATTTTCAAGTTACAGGAAATAGAATGAAAAATCGGAAATTTGGAAAAAACCCCTCATTGCTAAACTATCGATAATGCTACATAAAAACGAAGCACATATTTAGAAAGAGCAGAAAAAATCCTACGAAATGACATAAGTTGTTTTAGAATATTGAGAATTAATGGCGAGTTACAAACTCTGAAACAGTGAAAAAATACAAAATCAAATATTTAGCAAAATAGTTAATCGTTAATTCCAAAAATGCAACTCTACCTACATCAAGGAAAATGTTATAAAATTTGGTCCATTCCGAAAGCTTTCGAAGAAGCTGACAATAAACCATATCAGTTTAATTGTATGGGAGAAATCAAGCAGTACCCTAGTTACAACTCTGTACTGTTGCACGCTCGGAAAGGGCGAAACTCCGCCCATGACGATTGTAAACACCCCGTTTTAATTTCTTTCAATTATACATTTCTGATCAACCTCTATCAATACCCTTTCATTATTCAGTCTGGTCAAGTGAATGACATATTGTGCAGCTCTCGCCTTGTCTTAAAGCAAACTCCGTGACTGCTGCGTTTCCTCCATGAACTTTCAGGATGATGAAGAAGTACTTTTAATGCAAATTTTCTATGTGTATAGGAAGAAAAGTGTAATAAAACAGCAGTCATCACGACTAAATGTTAAGTTAAAGGGAGGCTGTTGTAAGTGGGATTGTAGTAAGTTGATGTATAATAATTATGCCGGAATACTCTAACGAAGAATATGCGGACATGCATCTGATGTACGGGCAAGCTCATGGAAATGCATGTCTAGCACAGCGCATGTACCGTGAGCAATTTCCAAGGAGACGTTGCCCAAGTTCGAAACTCTTCATAAAAATCGATAGACGATTACGGGAGACTGGATCGTTTAATACAGCAAGCATTGATGCAGGGAAACCTCGACATGTACGAACACCTGCAATGGAAGAAGATGTACTGAATATTTTTAAAGATAACCCCTCCACGAGTACACGAGCTGCTGCGTCTGAAGTCAGTGTTTCTCACCAAAGTGTGTGGCGTGTTCTGCGTGCAGAAAACATGCACCCCTTTCATGTGCAGCGGGTACAACTGTTATCAGTAACAGATTGTGCTCAGCGGACAGAATTCGTACGCTGGTTGCTTAATGTAACAGAAAATAATCCACAATTTCTGGAAAATATTTTATTTACTGATGAAGCAACATTTACGAGAGAGGGCGTCGTAAACACGCACAATATGCACACATGGTCATATACAAATCCGCACACTGTTTTCCCGTCGAACGCACAACAAAAGTTCAGTGTGAACATATGGGCAGGTGTCCTCGGCGATTATCTCATAGGACCATATTTACTCCCAGATGTACTCAATGGCAGTACGTACTTGGTTTTCCTACGGGATATCTTACCGCAGTTACTGCAAAATGTGCCAGCAACATTGCGCCACAATATGTGGTTTATGCACGATGGCGCACCGGCACATTTTTTCATTAGTGTTCGCAATCACCTCAATTCAACATATCCTGGGAAATGGATTGGACGCAGTGGACCTGTTGCTTGGCCTGCACGCTCTCCAGACCTCAATCCGTTAGACTTTTTTGTTTGGGGACACCTTAAATCGCTGGTGTATGAAACGCCTGTGGATACACCGGAGGATTTACTAGCGCGAATCGTTGTCGGTGCAGGAGACATTCCCAACTCCGTCGGAGTTTTTGGGCGTGTTCGCCAATCTTTACGACGTCGCTGTCGGCTGTGCGATTCTGTTAATGGGCGCAACTTCGAACACCTATTATAATAATGTCCGTTCGTCTGCCTTCCGACATTGAACTGTGCAGCGCAGGCCAGAAGACTATGCTTCACATATGTCATAAAGTACGTGGAATGTAATTCTTTATTTGTCATTTTCTTTTATTTTCAACACTTTTTGGCACAGTATTTTGTAAGTCACAGACTGTGGTGTACTCAAATTGTAAATTACAAAGTTTGTATGAATTAATTTAAAATTTAGTGTCTTTTTTAAATTTATAAGTAATAAAATTATTATGCTATTTGTTATTATTATTTCCTATCATAAATTATGATGCACATATACATACAATAATTGTCCATGTAAAACATGTACTGAAACTTCTTGCATAGTTACAAATCGCAATATTTTTAATTATTTCCGAATTTTCACCACCAGTTTAATTTTAAAGAATTTAACTTAAGCTTTATATCAATAAAAGACCACTTTAAAATGTAGACTGTTATTGTAAAGTTATTTTGGTTCATACAACTCTTGAATAATTAAAAATGTTGCATCTCAGAAGAAGCATGATCGAAAATGTATAGTTGAGAGTAATTAAAAAGGCGGTGTTTCCAATCGTGATGGGCGGAGTTTAACCTTTGCTAGTGTCAAAGAAAGCGGAGTTGTAACTAAGAAACTGATTAATTTCTCTCACACAATTAAACCGATATGGTTCATTGTAAGCTTTTTCGAAAGTTTTCGGAATGGACCAAATTTTACTACATTTTCCTTGTTGTAGCTAGAGTTGTCTTTTTGGAATTAACGATTAACTATTTTGATGTATATTGGATTTCGTACTTTTTTCACTGTTTCAGGGCTTGTAACTCGTCAATAAATATTGCTATTTTAATACAATTGATGTCATTTTGTAGGTTTTTTTCTGCTCTTTCTAAATATGTGCTTCGTTTTTATGTAGCATTATCGATAGTTTAGCAATGAGGGTTCTTTTACAATTTTCCGAATTTTCATTCTATTTGCTGTAACTTGAAAACTATTGAGATCCGACCAGGCTTTATATACTGATTTATGCTCCATGTGATCTCCTCTATTACCCCTATTAATATTGGACCCCTTTAACGGAACACCCTGTATATATATATATACAGGGTGATTCTAAATTCATGGTACAAACTTTAAAATTTGGTACAGGACATCGTAACAATCATTTATTGTATAGGAATGTACGGGCGCAAGTGATGCGTTGAGGTGCAAACACCAGGGGACCAATTTAGCCCCTTTTTTATTTAAAAATTTTTCATTCATACCAGAAATTTTCTATATTATTCTTTTTTAGGTGCGTTCGTAATTATGTAAATACGTAGCACCTATAGTCGTCGTTCGGTTCTTCCGTCTGTCTGTCTGTCCGTAATTCTGCATAATACAGAGCAAAAACTACCCAACCGAATGGTATGCAATTTTAAATATATAATTGCTGTAAAATTCTGTCGAGTCATTTCAAATGTTATGAAAATTGGATGTATAGTTTAATTACAGGGACAGTCAAAAATTTTCCATTACGTTACGGCCAATGGGAAAAAATTATCTTAAGTGTATTTTAAGTGTATTGGTGACCTTTCGAACAGAATGAAATTGATATGCACTTATAAAGTGCACTAAAATGCGGTACAATATGCGGTGCAGAAAATATTTATAAAATTAGTTACAGTACGAACGCACCTCATTTGGCACGTTTGATGCGCAATTTTCAATTTGTTTTTATTTAAAATCGACATTTCACGATTACATAAGGTAGAAATTCTTCTTTGAAAATTTCCGGCATGAAATTGAAATTTTTAAATAAAAAAGATTTTCCATTTCTATTTCTTTTAATGTATTGCCTGTTTGCTAATTTTGCGTATTTTTAATTCAAAAATTTCGATTTCATTCCAGAAATTTTCAAAGAATAATTTTTTCTGTATGTAATCATGAAATGTCTGTCTTAAATAAAGAAAAGAATATTATAGGAATTTTCTGGTATGAATGAGAAATTTTGAAATTAAACAAGCAATATAAAAATTTTGTTTTTAAAGTCTATTCCTACTTAGGTCACCAAAGAAAAATTTAATATAATCCCTTAAGCTAGTATTAGTTTTTGTTGCATTAAAATATCTCAATTTGTTGATTTTCTATAAGCAAGTAGGTTTCAATGGAGTTCTATGGGAATTTGGCGAAATATTACAAATATCGCCAAGTTGGCGTCACTTTTGGCGACTTATTTTGGCCGCCAAATTTGGCGATATATCGCCAAGTTGGCGACAAACTTGGTGGTATTTGGCGACAGAACATGGTCCCCCCTATGGTAACCCCTTATTGAAAATACTTTCATTGACCTTCGATAACCAATGGCCGCCATTTTGTTTCCCATTCAAAACTAAAATTAATTAATTAAAATTTAATTAATTAATTAATATTTGAAAAAAAATGTATTAACATCAATTGTCATCCAGTACAAGTTCAAAAAAAATTATTTCAACTTGATAGGATGAATAATGAGTATTTTATTAACGATTGAAAATTTGATCAAGATAAATATATAAATAAATAAATATATAAATAAACAAATATAGGGAGAGTGTGCACTAATAGTAGGAATTGAAAAAGGGGCAAAATTGGCCCCCTTGTGTTTGTACCTCAACGCATCATTTGCGCCCACACATTGCTGTACAATAAATAGGCATGATAGCGTTCCGACCCAAATGACCGATTAGTACCACTAAATTTTAATACCGTTCTTTGCTTTATTAAATGTCAAAAATTCTGTCATTAAATAATGCTTGAAATACTATTAAAATTTATTGGTAGTAATCGGCCATTTGGGTCGGAGCACTCTCATCCCTGAATAAATGATTGTTTCAGTGTCCTATACCGACGCTTAAAGTTTGTACCATGAATTTAGAATCACCCTGTAGACATACACACACGTGCACACACATATATATGTATATATACACTAGGGTGGTCACAAGCAACATGGGAAAAAAATTTTTTAACGTTTTATTCGGGGGGACCCTCCTAAAAGTTGCCAATTAGTTAGAAAATGAGATTGGCAAAGTTTCAGCTCAAATAAATAATATTAACTCGTGCCTCATCGAGGTTGAATTCTTGAAAATTTGCAATTTTTGGCAAAAAATGGTCGTTTTTCTTTCCTTACGTGAAAAATATTTGTCTTAGAAACCTGGTTCTTGTTTTATTTCATAGAAACTGTTGTTGCCTTGAACTTTTACTCTCATGTAAACTTATATTTAATGCACATTTGGTATTTTTCAGGACATCTAGTGAACCATATCCTCAAACTCTGCATTTTTGAAACATAGGTAAAAAATGACAAATTAAAAATTTTATTACTTTTGATAATTTTTTTGTATCCTTTTTATTAATAGGCAAAAATAAGTGAACAATTTTTGTAACTTTAAAAATATTTCACGAATTATAATTGATTATTAGTTATCTAGTTCTGTGTCTAGTAAGAAAGAGCTTCTCGATTTGTGTTGCAGTTGAACCTCTGAATTTCTCTTTTTATTACAAGGCTGTTTTTGTTATCTGTTATGGTTATCTATTTTTAGAATTGACGAAACATTCCGAAAAACCCCTTCCCTCTCTTGATAGGATGGCAGAAATGTAAGATTTTTTAAATTGGCCACATGTCTCGTCAAATCATCGACAGTAAGCAGCCAAGTAATTGTCAAGTTTTATGTATTCTATTTTATAATATTCGCAAAATGAACTGAACGCCAGAGAAGCTACTAGACTTAGAATACATCCACTAGCTAATCACAGACATCGTCTCTGCAAATAACTGTTTCGTAAACAAAAAACTGAGCTCATCAAAAACAGATTTTAAAATTCCCGTTTAGAGAGAACTGTTGTTCACTGGGGTGGAAAACTGCTTCACCATTTTTTGAATAAAGACAATGTAGAGTTGATAAAAGTTTTAATTAGTTGTGGGGATGAAGAACAGTTACTACGAGTTCCTCAACTTGAAAATAGTATTGGAATAATTCAGGCGAAAGCTGTATTTTCAGCAGTTGAAGAGTGGGAGGAAGTTTGTAAAATCCAGGCAATATTTTTTGATACAACTGCAGTAAACACAGGTCGCCTCAGAGTTAACCTGCATTTTTCTATAGCAATTGTTAAAGGAAAAGTCTTCTGTATTTACCATGCCGCCAGCATAATTTAGAACGCTGTTCTTGATTGTAAAATG
Source organism: Maratus speciosus (assembly GCA_963932465.1). Classification (NCBI taxonomy): domain Eukaryota; kingdom Metazoa; phylum Arthropoda; class Arachnida; order Araneae; family Salticidae; genus Maratus; species Maratus speciosus. The sequence continues at coordinate 139,494,151 of OZ010799.1, forward strand.
GGCACAATCACTGCCCCTGAGCCAGATATTAAAAAAAAAAAAAACAATTCTGTTTGGGTGGTCTAAATTAAACCAGAGTAAGTATACAAATGTTACTGAAGATGAAATACTAGGTATAAATAGGTAATTCAGAAGAAATTTCAAATTTCCTTACAGGAACTCTTAAAAATTAACAGTTCAGGGATGATTATAAAGAGTTTATCCATCTTTGTTTAAACTCCTTCCTGCAAAAGACTTTTTTTCAAAGCACCTGGTACTTTTAATCATGTCAGATGGATGGAGGCACAGGTCATTCGTTCTCTTAAAATGTATTGTTTCAGGGATCATCTTTCAATAACAAATTTAGAAAAAGAAGGTATCAGAGATCTTTTCTTATTTTTAATCAATATTTATGCAAAAGCGTGCTTCAATACTTCCACTGCTACTTTAGCCCCCAATTCAAGACCTGCAAATAATAAAATCATTTGTTCACTACAGAAAATTTGATAAATAGGTTATAGACAAAGCACTTGCTAAAATGACAAACCGCCTTTGGTATCTTAACTCGGATCAAGTTGCATTTTCATTTTTAGATAATACTTTGGTAAAAAAAGTCAACATAAGCGATCTCATCTAAACCATTACCACATCAATCCTTTCCGGCGCAGTGTCTCACGTCGGGACCACCTAATTTTAATTCCAAACTTACAAACGGCACGAAGAATATTTTAATAAAATTTTGCTTTTACAATGAAAGGTTAAAGTAATGTGATTTTAATTTCTAAAAATGTCGTTTTTAAATTCCGGGGTAGAAAATCATTTCATCCTTTTACGAACAGAATTTTTATGTGCCAGAAAGGGTTAACGTGACAGTTGTAAGGGAAAATAATTTATTTTCTTTATTATGCCTCCTTTCTTGTAACACAACTTTAATAATAAAATGCAATTGAGCATTATTTGCCCTCATTTCTATACTTCATTTGCCCTCCCTTTTTTAAAAAATTCTTTCAGTTTAAAATTCGATTTTTTTCCTTTTCTTTTGAATTTTTTTTAATCAAACACTTTATTGGACTTCACAAAACGAAAAAAAGAAAAACAAATGGTGGAAAGCAGATGAAATGGAATGTTAAAAATTTTTTTTCGCTTTTTCATAAAAAGTCAATTTTTAGGATTCATGTGAAGTCTGGTCCTGAAAAATGCGCATATTTTTAAACCTATACATTTTTAGAAAAAAATGGTGTGTGGTTCTTCAAAGCAAAACGTTTTTTTATAAAATGAGACCTGCATTATGTTTCTAGGTTCAATTGTATTCATTTCATGAAGGAAAAACAGCATTTTTTGCGAAAAATCACGTTTTTTTCAAACTTAAACCTCAATGAGGCACGGGTTAATATTATCCAAATGAGCTGAAACTTAGCCAATCTCATTTTCTAGTCAATTGGCAACTTTTTGGGGGGTCCCCCCGAAAAAATTCGAAAATTGATTTCTTGTGACCACCCTAATATACACGTATGCAGTATATGTATGCATGTATAAATCATATCTTCACGATAACATCGAATGACTGAACTAATTCGATTCTAACTTTGACAGTATGTTCATTTTGCAGGTCTCTTGAAAACACTTGTTAACCTCTTTTAACATTTTTACATTTTTTTATTTTTCATCTGTTTATAAACTGAATTAGTACGCGCCGGAAAGGGTTAAACTACTGTTGAAACAAATCTTTTACATTTTTTATATAACTGCCTCATACTCATTCAATTACAGTTGGTAAGTCCAATTTGAAATATCGTTAGAAATTTCCTTTCTCGCAAAAATAGCCGAATTAGAAGCGCTAATTTGTTTTCATTATTTTTGCGGCGAGCTTGCCACTTTCCTCTCCTTATTTATTCAGATAATTGACATTCAAACGGGGGAAAAAAAAAAAACAATATTTATTTTAGCTAATCACTAAACGTCGATCATTACATAAAAGAAAATTTACTATTCATAATTGCAGGTATGAATTCGGAATTTCTGAATAAAGAGGAGGGTAAACAGAATCCATTGTTAGGATGCATACATCTCAGTGGAGTTCTGTTTTATCATATTCGTAACATTTAAACAAATAGTAATGTTTGTCATAGACTTAAACTAGGGCATTTTCAAGAGAAATCCAGCAGGAAATTTAAAAAAAAATGTAAATTGTGGTACAATTGAATAAACATAGTTGCCAACCTCCCGATTTTTTTAATACCAGTAAATTCTTACAAAAATGTTCGCTTTGTTTAATTGCTGAAATTGTGCGATTATATAAACGAAATATCTCGTCATAAAATTATTGGTATTGAAAAAATCGGGAGGTTGGCAAATATGAATTAAATAAATAGCCACCAATCCTGATGTTAAGATTAATGCATAGCTGCCAAGTTTTACACTTTTTTCTACCACTAAAATTTAATAGAAATTGCTGCTTTATCTAATCGCTAATTTCGGCGATTAAATAAGTAAGAATTTTCTGTTATATTTGAGTTTTAAGAATAAAGCATACAAGTTGGCAACTATGCTAAATGTATTTTAAATCCCCTGTACAGTCAATATAAGAAAAAAAATCTATGTGTCATTATTCATAGATCGTTTACGATAAAATGACACCGATAGAGGTATTAGAATCGTAATATCGTCTTCTTTCAGAATATTAATACAATTTTTGACATAGAGTTTGGCTACACACCAAAATTTTCACCAACTTTGTTTTTTCAAATGGCAATCTCTCTTTTATTACCATATTTAAGTTCTTTGGGAAAAGACTAACCTGGAGAAAGGCATTGTATATACTTTTTCTTTAAGTTGGTTTAGAGTTATAAAATAAAATTCAGAAAATGTATATCAACAAAAGGAAAAGTCTAATTAAAATCTGAATGTAAAAGCATTCCAAAAAACTACGAGTAAAATTATAGAGAAGCAATTAATATATGAAATAAACCAAATAACATTAATTTTCAAGTTATTATTTAGAATTTTTTCAAATAAATTTCTGGTGGGTCGTTTCGAATTTATTTTCTTATACTTGATTGAAGGACAGCGAAATATGATCGTTTTGTGTCTTCAAAATGTAACGTTTCTCTATTCCTCGAAATATACAGCTCAAGGTAAAAAAAATTAGAATAATACAAAAAAAGGAATCGCGAAAAAAGTTCTTTTATGTACCGCTTATACAAAAAGTAATACAGGATAAATTTAATATTGTAACAATCTACATATTTTGTAGAATCTTTTAGCATAAAAATTAAAGGAAATAATACAAAAATTAAAACAATTATTCACGCTTGGAAAAAATAAAAATATTAGAATAACCATTTACCAGGTTCAAAATATTAGAATATTGCATAGTAAAAAATACGTGTTTAAAAAAAGGAAAAATAGTTATTATTTAATATTTTGCAACATCACCTTTACATTTTATAACAGCACGAGCTGTTTTTGCGAAGCTAGCTACAAGTGGTTCACAATGTTTTCGCCCAGACATGACGTCGACTTTATGCTGGAAAGAAGCCCAACATTGTTTTTTGGCGCAATATCTTGCAGTCTTTTCTTCACTATTCTCCATAAATTAGTCGGCCAGGGATGTTCGTTAATTTCGTGTTGGTTAAGCCAGTTCTTGGTGGACACTGACCTGTGTGCTTCTAACGATGGTATTTTTAAATGCTTACGGATTTCTTAATATATCTCAGAATCATTTCTTTCGTTAACGATGCATAGCCTGCCAGGACCATCTGCAATCATGCAATCCCTACATTATATTGGTTGCAAATTTCACTGATCGTTTCATGCAGTCCTTGTCATATGCTTCTTGCTTCATTCGCCATACACGAACACCTTGATCACCATGTGTTACGTAAAACACACACTCATCACTAAACAATATCTTTTTCCAAGCATCCCATACCCCATAAAAGCCTTTTTTTGCACCACTTCACTCTCTTCCTTTCCTGTTTGATAGTCATGAGGGTCCTTATCTTTGGTACAGAAGATTGAAATCCAAGTTCCTGGAGACGTCTTAGTGTTGTCGATTTACTCACATCAACACCGTGTTCAAGAAATACTCTTTAGTTTTCTATCAACTCTTTGAGTAGTTTTTGGCTTTCAGGCGATATTTAGACGCTTTTTTCAAAATGTCCATCGTAAAATACTGCTTTATTACTCTACTAACATTCGATTGAGAACATTTTAACCCCTTAACGCTCGAATTAAATTACGGTTGAATAATTCAAATTGCTTATTGGCACCCCTTTTTTGAAAAAGAAATATTCACCTTATTTAATGACAGTAAAAACGATACCAAAATATACCCGATTTCACTGTTTTATAAAACTGGTGGGAATCAAACAATTTGAGTAAAAGACACAGCCCGTGAATATGACGGAGCGAGAATTAAGGGGTTAAGTAACTGGTGATATATTTCTGATTACGACTTTCTTTATGCCAATCAATAATACGACCCATTGTAAACTCCGTTAAGTCGGTGAAAAGACCCATGTTTCACACAAAATGAAAACAATGATGATGCAATGATGATGCCTTTTTATAGCTTAACAAGAAGTTCCGCAGAATCTTATTTTATACTTAATTTATTCAACCTTCTGAACCAATCAGAAAAATTCATAAGTATTCTAATTTTTTGAACCAACTATTTTAGTATTCTAATATTTTGAGTAATGGGAATAATTAAAAAAAAATACAATATTCACTCAAAATTTAATCTTTTACAGTTTTAATTTTCTTTAATAACATTAAAATTTATTAAAACATTAACTGTTGTTCTTTTTCAATTGTACTACACTGAAATAAAGCTAAAATGCAATTTCAAATAAAAATGAAATGAATTATTCTGATTTTTTTTTACTTGAAGCTGTATATTGATTGGAATGAACTATAGACTTACTAAGCAATGTTTTGATGATACCCATTAACTGTATGTAAATGTAGAAGTAGGTTATAAAGCATATTTTTGGAATATGAATTTATTAATAATTTACATAATTAAAATTATTGTTTTGAGTAAGAAATATGCCTAGAATATGTTTGGGCTTATTCAGTGTATCCCACGTCAAACAAATTTTTCAATTGGATAATTTTTATGGGAGACATACACTAAAGTTTGTCACGCGAATTTAACATTAGCATTCTCAATCCGTAATACCATCCAAATGTATGAAAATTTAACAAAACATATCAACTATATACTTCTGTTCGCTGTTTTCATCCAAGGAATGCAGACAAGAAGTCAAAAGCCTGTGTTATTATTTATAAAATAGAAATTGGTTCAGTATTTACATGTAAACAACCTCTCTTACAAAAATTGTATTCCTATTCTCAAACGATATTCCGTTAACCCTTTAATGTATGATTTTTTATTTTGTTCGGAAAACTTAAGTGTATTTTTCTTTGTTAATTATCCAATAGAAAAATAGTGAAAAAATTTATTTATGTTTAAGTTGTGCCTAATTTCATAATGTTACTCCTGAATTACATAACAAAAATTGCTCAAAAAAATGATAATTTTAAATTACATATCTGCCAACTTGTACGGTTTCTTAATTATACTAAAATTTAATAGAAATTTCAGTCTTGTTTCAAAGTTAAAAGTTGTTAGATTTCGCCGATTGTTTTAGGAAAAATTTCCTATTAAATTCTAGTGGAGAGAAAAATCCGTACAAGTTGGCAGCTATGAAATTATATACTTACTTTAAATTGTTTACACTATACACTAACAACTATTCAACGATATAATAATTTTCATAATGCTTTAAATAGTTTTCAGAATTAATAATAACTACCATATAAAATTACAGAAAAACGCCAGATGAGTCCATTACAAGCAGTATCAAAAAGTTATAACCTGCCTGCGATAACAAATCAGAACAAAAAAAGACTGCAAGAACTTAAATTCATGTCATCGCACTAAAACACACAATATCTCACCATAAGCTCAACAGAAAATTCCAAATGGCAAACAAAGATCATATAACTCAGTGTTGAATTTTGGGGTGGCCCGGGGGGGAGACCCCCTCCGGAGCAATTAGATGTGCCCCATCCACCCGGAAAATTTGAGATTTTGTGCATTCAATATTCAAAAGTGCAATCCCCCGCGGAACTCTATAATGTCCTCCTTGTAGCCACATAAAAGTGTCTGAATTCAATAATGATGTAACTCATGAGTTACACAACGCATTTAACCCCTTTCGGGACAGCATCCCTTACAAAAATTTTATTTGGTTGGCACCGCTTTTTTAAACAGTTCCCTTTAGTAGTTAAATACCAAAAAATTCTCTTGTTTAAGAAGACAAACATCACATTAATTTCTTAACGGTTTCAAAAACAAATTCCACATGCAACTTTTGACGATGCATATATGCATCACCCGTCTCGAAAGGCTTAAGGGTTGTTTTTCCTGATTTATTGTAAACGGGCTAAGATAAATATGAAGCATCATACAGTGTGTCCACGTATAATCTGACCGACCTTTATTTTCGCAACCATTGGTCTTTTAGATGCATACTTCCAATTACAAAAATGGTCAAAATTAGGTGCAGGGTTAAGATAAAAACAGTTTGAAGCGAAAAAACAATTTAGTTAAGAATTACAGAATCTAAATTTTTATACGGTCCCCCGGTCCTATAGGTTATATTTAGTAAAATGTCCCTGTTACACTTGCAAGTAAGGCAAAAAAAGTCCCGTTATTCTACGATTAAAATTGACCGAGTAATAGCTGTTTAAAGTTGGAGCCTATTTTTTGCTGCAAATTGGGGTCATTCACAAATTTAGTAGAAATGTAATTTCGTCAGATATATTAAAGAAATGATTGAGAGTAAAATTAACATTGCAGTATAAATTTTAAATCTTTAGTCATTCTGACATATTACTGGAAAATGTGCAATTTCTACTGAACATTATAAGAGGATAAAAATAACAGATTTCTTGTTAAATAAAAGGATGAAAAACAACAGCCTTAATTCTGTACAAAATGATACATATTTTAAAATGCTGTTAGATTACACTGTCTTTTGAATTTTCGGTTGTGGCATGTTTTTTAGCTTTTGAAAAGTGATTCTTATGTATTTTTTAGCACTGAATCCGAAAAATGACCTTCATTTTAAACCATCACGTCAGAAATTTTCTCAAATCGCAAATTTCAAAATTAAAAAGCTAAAAGTTAAAATTGATTCCCCTCCCCCCCCCCCCCCCCCGTCAACCTCATCGGACCCTCGAGCTGTTTAGCTGTAAGAAACCCAGTATAAGCCAAAAAATCTAATAAATTATTGAATTAAATAAAATTAAACTGAATAAAAAAGTCTTACATCTATTTTATAGTATCACATTTTTCGCTATTTTTTAACCTTCAAATTTATGATTTGCGAAAAATCTTGACATGATGGTTAAAAGTGAAGGTAATTTTTTGATTCAGCGTTTAAAAAATACATAAAATGTAATTATAAAATTTAAAAAACACAACCATCGCAGGTTTATGTTATCTAATCTAAAACTGTTTCTTAAACTTCTTGACGGTAATCTATCCGAATTTTTTTGTGTTTATTCTAATATAAGTATGTATAAGACGGTAAGAGTTGAAAACCATAATAATATTACATTGTTATCGGATTTAAGTCGGTATGTAAAATTTATCTTCAATCGGACATTTGAAAGTAAGTTAAATTTCGAGTACAAACTTTAAATTGGAAAGACGATCTTTGCAAGTTAAATAAAACCTTATGAAAATAACATAATTTTAGTTAAAAGAAATGATAGCCTCCTTAAAAATAAACATATGTTAAAATACAAATATTTTAACTAATCTGAAACTTAACTAATAAAAGTTAATCGTAATACTTGTACGATTCCTTTTAAAGCGCAGACACCTTGAAATATGTTCAAGTACTTTATACACGATCCCTGAAAGCATGGTCGAAATCATCTGTTTTGATACGCAAAAAAGCGGTATAAGTCATGCATTTCAAAGTTTCATAACTCGGTCAATTTTAATGTTAGGTGAATGGGACTTTTTTTTGTCTTACTTGTTTGTGTCACAGTAAATTTTTAGCAAATATCACTTATAGGACCGTTGGACGGTATAAAAATTTAAATTTCGTAATTTTTTAATAAAAGTTTTTCTTGACCAAAATCGCTTTAAAAATAATTCTTTACCTTATTTAAACCATTTCTGTAATTGGAAGTATGCATCTAGGACCAACTGTTTCGAAAATAAAGGTCGGTCAGGTTATACGTGGACACACTGTATATTGTTTTTTACGTAATATTTCAGTTATTTTATCCCTTTCTTTCCTATTTATTCAAAAAGTTCATAACAGTTTTATGACTTAAAAATAACTTCTTTCTTTCTCGTGACCAAATACATCCTGTCATGTTTATCCAGCAGCCGTTATCTTATTATTATTACCGTAGAGATAAAAAAAAAAAAAAAAAAAAAAAAAAAAATATTGAATCATTTTCGTTACTCTATCTTCTATTTAGCAGATGCACCGCAACGTGCTTAAATATAATAAGATTTATGATATAATAACTTTCCCAAGTCTAATCATTCGACAAATTTAATTAATTTTTTTTTTTCATGATTAATATAAACATCTTTTAGGATTTCTGACTACGATTCTTGGGGTTAGTGAGCACGATATGATAGCGATTGTAAGCTTGTCCCTATTTCTCGCCGATAATTTAAAACTCCCCATATTATTTCTTTTAACTGTTAATTTCTGACGCTCGTTAGATTCTCGGATTGGATTAGATTTAGTAAGATGTTGGCGTGGAATACCATCATTTTGCTATTGATTTCCAAACTATTAAAACCTCTTGCTGTTTGATGGACTACTCCTGCAAAGGGTTTCATGGATCATAAAACATAAAACATCTCCTTAACATGTAAATTTTGCAGTTTGTTACTAACGCATCATGCGTAGTATAGGATAAGTCTTGTAATCGCTTTATAAATAGAATAAATTTTTGACGGATTTACACGTTTCGGACACTGGAGATTCAGAAAAATACATATTTAGAAAGAAATATTGCCGTCCGTCCGTCTGTGTGTGTGTGTCTGTCTGTAAACGCTCTATCTCCCGAACAAATTGAGATAGAGACTTGAAATTTGGTGTGTTCTTAGTATGTAATAATAGGAAGAAGCCTATTGAATAAAAGTAACCTCGATTATCCAAAACAATTTTTTTTCGAACTCCCGAAATATTTGTTCTGATAAAAGCTTTACAAAAATTTTCGAAATTGTTTATTTGAAGGAGGGAATATAAAAGGCAATAAGAAAAAATAAATTTTCCATAAATAATGAAATCAATCGGGTAATAGTTGCCGAGATATTTGTAATCATACTTTTCACACTCTTCGATTTTTCATGACCCTATATTACATTCAAATTTCAATTCAACGGTATATTTCAATTGAAATGAGACGTTTAATCCGACGCAGTAAACTGTTAGTTAATATGATTATCATTTTTGGAGTTATAAGGATATTTCTTTTACGCAATTCGGTACTACCCGATTATCCCGTCGACCAAAAAACTATTGCCAAACTATAAGATTAAATGCCAATAATGTCTTATTGTAAATGTCACATTCACTTGACATAAAATAGGTTACACTGTTAAAAATCTGCAGCATTTGCTACATAGTCACTCCCCCACTATTATAGAATATCTCTATTCTGACTAACAAGAATGCTCCATAATGTAGTCAAGTAACTGTTTTCTATACAAGCGGTGGAGTGACTATGCAGCAAATGCTGCATATTTTTAGCAGTGTACGCGTGTTTGTTACGTCATCAATTGGTTTTTAATTCGACATTTTATTTGAATTTTTATGAATCTTTTACTAATTTGTTCTTTGGTTATTTAAAATGGCAGTCTATATATCTGTTCCGTCGCCAAATGCCGCCGAGTTTGTCGCCAATGTGACCAAAATTAGTCGCCAAAAGTGACACCAACTTGGCGATATCTTTAATATTTTGTTAAATTCTCATAGACTTACATTGTAAACCAATAGGATTTATTGCTTTCAGAAAACAAACAAATTGAGATATCAATGCAACAATAATATTAAATATTATTAGCTTAAAATAATATTAGATTAAGGGATTATATTAATTGTATTTAAGTGAGTCCAATTAAATGAAATTATGAATAAAAGTAACATGATACAATGCTTAGCATGCTTTCCCAAACGTAAATTTTAAGGGAGACAAACTGGTCGCCAAGGGCGGCTAATTTGTATAATTTTGCGAGTAGTTTCGCGATTTATATAATTTATCAAAATTGGTCGACGGGATAATCAAGTTGTACCCGCAATTAAGTAATAGAGCATTATTATGTATTAAAAATATTTAAATATACGTTTAAATTTTATTTTGTAATTGCAATGTATTTTATAAATAGTATAAACATGTTTTATTTTCATATTTTATATTATGCATATCAATGATGAGTAAGTGTTACGGTGGTCCCCAACGGCTAGTTTTAATAGGGGATGAGAGCTCATTTCATGGGTTCTTGCGATGAGTGTTACGTACTAACTATGCACAACCGGGCCAATCATTCAATTGAAAGTAAGAGGGTTTCTCCCTCATAGTAACATTTTTTGTTGTTGTTGTTGTTGTTAAATCTGATTGTATCTTAAAAACAATAAAATAAAGAAATCAACGAAATCTTCCGACTGAGACGATAGGCCTTATTTACATTTTCTGTTTTTTACATAATATCAACAATTAGTAACTAATAACCTGAATAATCTCGTCTTCTACTTTTTATTAATCTTTTCAGGTGCATGTAGTTGTGTTTCAGTAATGTTGAAGTTACACCGGAATTTTCGAAAAATTTTATTTTAAAGTGACGAAACACATGTTTGCAACTTTTTCCAGCAAACTTTTAAAAGAAAAATTAAATAAAAGTTTCTGGTGAAAATCTCGATTAAAATTAGATGGTATATAATATATCCCAAAGCACCTCAAGGGATTAACCCTTTCAGGGAAAAAGTTCTTCAATTCACAAAATTCTGAAATGATTGGTTGACACCAGGATGGACAAAAATAGTCATTTGAATATAAATAAAACCTTTTACTCCTTACACGTTTACGTACTTGATAAAAGGGAAAATTTCCTTCCAAAATTATGGTGTCAATGTGGCATTTATGAATTAAAATTAAATGGTCCAACAATGGACCACAACCGCTCAAGGGTTTAATTATATTTAGCATTAGTTTTAGCAAGTCTATTAAAAACTGATGAAAGAATATTTTTATTTTAAAAAAATATTTTATGTCTGACCATTAAAATATTTTTGTCTATTTACATGTCCAATATTTTTCTCAGCTACCTAAATAAGATTTGAATACGTGTAGTATTTTAAGAGAAAAAACAGTTTTTCACAGTTATCAGAAGCAAAATATCTTTCATGCGATTAATCAATATATAACATTCTTTAAAAAACGCAAAAAAGTAAAACAAAAAATGTTGCTTTGTTGTTTACTTTCTGTACTAATTTGGGAGGAATGTTGTCACGATATTACTTGTGAAAAAAAATCTCACCCGACACAACCTGAAAATATGATACACGACGCGAACCAGTCTGGCTCCAATCTGCAAAAGAAAAGGCCTGGTTCGAACCTTGGAAGAATGAAAACCAGATTCTGCCAAAATCGTCAAACAAATTTCGCCAAATTTCACTCTCAGTCTTTTCGGAAAAATGAAGACCGGCCTGATTTTAATAAAAGAAAATTGCCCTAAAGCTATGGCTTTTTGACTGTTCCGGGTTCTAGTAGACTTGTAATATTTAATAATAATCGGGCCATCCTATCAGAAAAACTATAGCCCCCTACCTTCCTCTAGTGGTGAAAATTCTGGCGTCGCTCCTGATCATCAGGATTGAATAACGTGGATATGTTGAAAAAAAATTCTTATATTAAAATGAATACAATATTAATTTCCATATTTCGTCACGATTGAAGGAGATAAATATATAAAAGCTTTTAAAATATTGATAATAGCAAAAATTTTATACAAGAGATGCTACATTTTCTTAAAAGCTTAAGCGAGAAATCTGCTGCGAAATTTCATACTATCGCCTTCATAAATCGTTCATTCTATAGGCACGTCCCTTAAAAGTATGCGAAAAAAGAAAATTGCTGAATACATCATTCATTCTCTCCGAAATTTTCCAAGATTGCCCCATTCTCTTGATGCTTTAGTCAGTAGTTATTGTTTCAGACATCTGAAATTTTCTTCTGTGACTGTCTACATTATATTGATTCCCTCTGCTCGTGTTGTTTAATCTAGAAATAATATTTTCAAGTGAATTATGTTTGAGATTTTTATGTGCAAAAGCGAGGAATGTTTGATATGTGATTTATCTGTTTTTTACAGAATAATGTTTTGTATAAAAAAATAAATGAAAATTATATATATTTTTTTGAAACAGTGGATGAATTTAAGGCATATGTCTGTGTATTTAAAAACGAATCTTAATAATTTTACAGTAAAATATGCTATGATGGTCACCGCAGAGACTGAAAAAAAATTAAGTTATTTCCGTTTTGGCCGTTGTATGCCTATTCGAGGTTGCCGCACTACGCTTATCGTATTCACATTGGATCGCTAGAACATCAAGAGGCTCTTATATTGTGTATCTGCATTCATGCTTTTTGAAATACTACTTTACTGAAATATCATCACGAGAGTGAAGTCGTCCGAAAGTGGTACACACATGTAACGCAGTGCAGCAGCCTGATTTTTTCGTTAGACTCGATGTCTATTGTAACTGTTTAACTTTTGTTTTGTCGAAACCACGTTGTTTTGTCGTTTAGTTTTTTGAAGAGTGGTGAGATATTTTATCGAACACTTAATTTTAAACATCATTTGTGCAAGGACTTTTGAAGAGAATTTTACCTTTATAACTGTGGTAAGAAAGATCTGTAAAATTGCTGTTTAGTTTTTTGTTTTTTTTTTTAATAATTTTTTTGGAAATTCTAGTGTGAATTCAAACTTACAAAAACTCAGTCACTTACCCCTGAAAATACTAACGCTGTTTTGACAGGATTTTACTTAAAAATTTGATGACTATGATTTCTATGTGTGTAACATAGACGCAAAAAACAAGAGTAGTAAGATTTTAACTTTTGAATGCCACTAATTATGTAGCAAACTTCCCCTTATAATTATGGTTTCCCTTTGATTATGCGCCAGCACTGTTTACTATCCGTATATTAAATAGGTGCATAATTTACACAATTGTCTCTTTGTGATAGAACCTAACCCTTTGTGGGACGCCATGTGCAGTCTCCAAACGGTTAATTTTAATGTACAAACTGCAAAATGGCACCAGTAATTTTTTTTTTGTATAATTTTGATATCATGATATACGTGAAGAAAAGCTTTTGATTATTTTCAAATAAATTTCTTTGTCGCTGCTTGAATTAATTATTTGAACACTCTTGGAGCAGAAATACCTTGCCCATGAAATGGTTAACTCGTTGTTAAATCTGTTAACACTAGAACGCCCGGGAATTTTACTCAAGTTTCATAAAAATATTTGGCACCAGAATTTTTATTTAAAATTATTTGACTGATTTATTTAACGTAAATCTACGTGATTTGAATTCAAATTATTTTATGAAAGAATTTCTGGTTCCAGATGACATTTTATAATATGGTTAGAGTCGGATCGACTCCTTCCGGACGTTCTAGTGTTAACGCACACTTCATCCGCCGTTCGCTGCTGCAGCCGTTATAGCAAACAGAACTGATCTACAAGCGACCAACATGCATTTTTTTCGCATGTACTAGCGGCAATTTCTTTTCCTACGACATGACATGTTGTTTGATTATTTAGTTTAATATTTTCAAATTTCTCTTTCTAATTTTTCTCATGTAAAATTTTCATTTTAAAGGATGCAAAAAGAATATTAGTCATAAGAGAGCGCTGTTTTCAACTTGCGAAATTTCTTGCAACCATTTGCTCAGGCAATTTATATAATGGCTTTTCCTCCAGGTGATGTGTCTTTGAGATGATCTCTGGTTTAATGGGCATAGCCGGATAAGCATTGGAAACATACCTTTCAATCAAATTTCCTGATTTTTCTCCCTGATGTGGCTACATATTTGACAATATATTTCTCCTATTATCATCCTATAAATATTGAAATTTAATGAGATAAAAATGTTTTTTCGATTTTTTAAAAAACGGATTTTCTCAAAAACTGCTGCGCGGAATTTCATGCCATTATTTGAGGATATATAGATACCAAAGATGCATAACTGCTATTTTTTAAATAATTTTCCGTTTATAAAAACTGTGTGAAATAGCGAAATAAAAATAAAAAAAATAAAAATCATATCTTATGGTAATCACCAAGAAGTTATCATAAGAGAATCTCTAGAATAATATCTTATAAAAAAGTAGTCTACAACAGTATAATATCATATGATATCCACGTAGTCTGGAAAGAATTAATACATGATTGAGAAACCTGTACTAGTTTTGTGAAATTTTGAATAACACTTTCCATTCTACCTTATATTCTATACCAACCTTGAAGTAGAATGGTCTGTTCCGGGCAAAGCTAGAAGACGCAAAGAGACAACAGCAGTTAGTTTTACACTGATGAAGAGCAAGTAAGTTTCGGTTGGAAACGTTTTGGGTTTTAAGGGGTCTCAGGACTCTTAAAATTGGGAAAAATGAAAAAAAAAAGACCATTTTCAACATTTAATATCTTAAAATGTATATGATTTAAAAACACAATTTTTATTGGGATTGAAAGATATAAGTATGCTTTTGCATTTCATGTATTTAAAAAATTGCAAAATACAGAATTAGTATTTATAGTGGGCTCCAAACTGCCAAACATTTGTCGAGCAGAAAATTGGTATAACCACTTACGCGCAGGATTACACAATAAATTTTGTAACTAGAATGACATTTTTGGTGCCTAATTATACTTCAGATTATAATAATTACCCTGAACCTGAAAAAATTTTTATTTAAAGCCGTTTTATATTTTTATTACAAAGTTGTATTTAACTAATACAAAATTTTGAAAATTTTAACAGCAGAATCACCGAAAAAAATATTTTTTTGAACAATAAAAATGAAATTTTAGGTTCAGTTTATACAGACTAACATGAAACATATGTTTTGAAAATTTCATGAAAAAATATTCAGAAGTTTTTGAGATATCATGCGCGTTTTGCCCAAAAACGTCATTTGGAGAAAAATGGCTTCAAAATTTCGGAAACACCGCTTCGGCAATTGAGCGGGTATAATTCTAAAAGCCATAACTTCTGTTCTAATGGGAATTTCAAGGAAAGAATTATATTAAAATGTTTAGAAAAGGCAGAAGTTTAACATCTAAAAAAATTAAAATTGCTAAAATTTTGAAGCTTTAAGAGTCCTTAGACCCCTTAAAAGGACTTTAACGTGTTTTAAATTATTTTATTATGTTTGACGCACCTTTATGCAATGTATTTACACTTATTTGTCAGTTTATGAATTCTAATATGATTGCTTTCAAACAAAAGGTAAAAGAATGATACGTACATTTTAAATTTATGGGAAATATGAATTAGTATTATTTTATGCAAATGTTTCGTTACGTAAATTTGACATAATGATAGAAAATGTTTTGTCGTTGAATATATGGAATAGGGAACATGCAATCATTGTTCTAATAAGTAACTATTAAACTTTAGATGAAACTTTGTAAAACATACTAATATAAAACTTCAAAATTGCTTTCATAAAAGGTTCTAAATGTGTAGGTATCAGTAAAAAACTTAAAAAAGTGTATATTGGTAATATTTTACTGCTTTTTTCGAATGATAGTTTTCCAGTATGATTACTTCCAATGTGAAACAAAACTTTAGGTTAAAAGAAAATCTTTTATGGAAAATTAGGACACGTATTTTTTTAAACTATCTATTTATAGGGTAAATTAACATTTTATAAATTGAGACAATACTCTATGAAACTTAAAATTCTTTTAGAAGTCTTAAGGCATTTTACTGAACCTGTGATTTAAACAAATATATTTAGAGTGGAAACTGGGGAGGGTTGACCATAAGGAAGGCTTGACTTACTCTTCAGTTTTCATATTTAAAAGAATTACAGAGTTTTATCAATTAGTGGCAACCAAAGCCACTAAAATGCTCAAACAATAGTCCTTGTTTCATGAGGATAATTGAAATAGGTGTGGAAAAATCAATTTTGAAGCGTTTTCAGATAAAAAAGTATATTTTTTAGAAAAAAAATTACAACATTTTCTCAGATAAAATACATCATAGAAATTTAAGTAAATAGGTTTTAAGTAATGTAGAAATATTCAGCTTTCTTTCCAGTCATAAAGATTGTACAACAAATTAGGCTAAACATAACAATGTGCCATAGCTGCCAATTTTTACGCTTTTTGGCTACCACTAAAATTTTCAGGAGATTTTCTCCTTCTTTAATCAGAACATTTCGACGATTGAATGAGATAATATTTTCTATAAAATTTTGCTGGTATGAAAAAAGCGTACAGTTTGGCAGCTATGCAATGTGATATACTTTAAAAAGTTGCTATGTAAGGGGGCTTGACCCAATCAATGTAGGTAGTGTTGATGGTCAAAGCTCCTTAATTAAGTCTTTTTGGAAACCTTTTTATTACACACTTTGCATAATGAATGGTTAATGGTTATATTTCTAAAAGAATGTAAATTTATTCTGAAAAGTTACTGTAAAAGGGTGTGACAGAAAGGGAATTTTTTAAAACTGATTAAATGAAGTGAAGAAAAATTGTTATAAAGGAAGAAAAATATGAATGAAATATAAGTTGGAAACTTGATAAGAACTTTTATTTCATTTAAATAGTACTCAAAATAGGTAAATAGAAAGAATAGAAAAGGCTAAAAATGATGAAATCAGCAGCCTTAAGAAATATTAGGTATTCATTCCTCTGCAACAGAACATAACATTAATCAAAACAGTTTAGGAAGGACGTAGACAAATTTCACCAAGATGAACACCATGAGATGAGACCAAACTATGTGGTAACTAGTGTTGCCAAGTCGAGTGTAAAAAAAAGTGAGTGTTTAAAAGGGAATTTTTCTCCTGTGCCTTGAATTCCGTCTAAGCAGGTTAGTTTACACATCACAGTTTTCCAAATATTTTTTAATAATAATTAAGCCTTGTAGCATAAAATTATTCTGCCTTTTTTAAAGCTGATTTTATTTCACTTAACAAATATTTCAATATAAAATAAAGTGGGTCAAGCTTCCCATATGTAGGGACCTTTGAGCCATTATTTTCTTATGTTTAAAATCAATCATTTTTTTTAAGTTTCTTATATAGTACACTTCAGTCACAATTTCATTTTGATATCTGATTGCATAAAGAATAAAATGATATATGAAACTTTATTCTAAATTCAATATTTAAAGAATAAAAAAAATATTTTGTTAAAAATGGGTCAACCAGCACAGATGTCATATATACCCCATATTGGCGCATTTTTTTTCCGGCGTCAATTTGGCGAAAACATCAACAGCATATACAACAACATCTAGGTTACCATATCCAGCAAAATAACGACACTTTGGCGCCAGTTAAGTACCCGTTGCGTATATGACATTGGCGTCAGAAAGAAATCGCGCTAATATGGGGTGTATATGACATCTGTTCCGGTCAATCCACCCCAGTCTCTCCTAAATGAAACTGTACCGATATTTATTTTATTTTTTTTTTTTTTAAGAAGTTAATAGTATTCTTTTGATCCTACGAGAAATAAGAATTAGTTTATTTTATGGAAATACGTCATTATGTAAATGTGACATTATGATAGCAGAAGTTCTGTAGTTGAACATAAGGAACAGGAAACATGCAATCATTGTTGTGAATAGTAACAATTAAACTTTTAATAAGACTTTGTAATAGATGCATAAAGAAATATTTAAATTGATTGTATAAAATATTTTGAATGCTTTTATATAAGAAAAGTTTTTTCAATGAAATCATAGCTTTATTATATTTTACTTCTTTGTTTGAACAATATATTTCAAATATAATTGATCTTAAAGATAGTAATGTGAAATACATCTTCAAATAGAAAATTGAAAATTGAGACACATATTATTTGCAACTTTACCTGTTTATAAAGTAAATTAACATTTTACAAATTGATATAATATTCTACGAAACTTAAAATTTCTTTGGAAGTTTAATGGTGTTTTATTAAACATGTTAATTAAACAAATATATATAAAGGAAAATATGCCGCAGTTTAAATGTCTTTTATTTTTTTTTTTTTAAGCTAAACTCTTGAAATTCTACGGAAAATAAAAATTACTTTATTTTATCCAAATGCGGCAATATATAAATGTGACATTATGATAGAAGTTTTGTAGTTGAACGTAAGGAACAGGAAATATGCAACCATTGTTGAGAACAGTAACTGTTAAAGTTTTGAAAAACTTTGTAACAGATGCATTAAGAAATATTTAAATTCATTTTATAAAATATTCTGAATGATTTTATATATATAAAAAAGTCCTTCCGGCCAGTGCCGGGAGGAAGAGGTAGCTTTCATATTCCTTATTTTAAAAAAGCCAACTTATATTATTCAAGCACACGGAGCTCAATTTAGTGGAAACCGAATATAGGAGATTCAATACTAATTTTTATCAATACTAAATCATTATGAATGAGAATTTCGCGAAATTAGTCAGCTTTATCCAAGCTCTTTTATTTAAAGTAACTTATATTTGGCTGAGATGTTGATGTATACAATCCACATGCCTTCTTACATGGAAATAGGCGAATACGTGTGTTATCGCGTGACAAATACAAGATCGTTTCAAAATGTTAGCCATACTAGAAATTCAAAGTGCTATAATCCAACCATTTTTTAAGATATAAACAAAAGAACAAATTTTCAGAAACAAAATCTGCTCCGGAATCTTTCTATCAAGGTCAAACACGTAAGAAAAAAATATTTATCAATTTTCAATTTTTCGGTACCACATTTCAAATTTTAAATTTAAAAAAATTAAATGGCGCCATTTTTCAAAAATCTTTTTCATTTTCCAATTTTTTAATACCTCATTTTAAATTTTAAATTTTAAATTTAATTTTTTTTAAATGGCAACCCTTTTGAAACAAGATGACGAATGAAGCTGGCCAACGAACTCGGTCGAGACATTGGTATGTACCATGTACAGACCAAGTAACATCCAAATCGGTTCATAAATACGCATGTTATCACGTGACAAAAATCGGGTCGTTTTAAAATGTCAGCCACAATAGATATTCAAAATGCTATAACTCAGCCATTTTTTTAGATATAGATGAAACAAAAACTGTTCCGGAATCTTTGTATTAAGGTTAAACACATAAGAAAAAAATATTTTTCATTTTCAAATTTTTTGGTATCTCATTTTAAATTTTAATTTCTTTAAATTTTTTTAAATGGCCGCCATTTTGAAACAAGATGGCGGATGAAGCTGGCCAACGAACTCGGTCAAGATATTTGTATGTACTATGTACACACCAATGTACATCCAAATCTGTTCATAAATACGCCTGTTATCACGTGACAAATATCAGGACGTTTCAAAATGTCAGCCACGCTAGAAATTCAAAATGCTATAACTCAGCAATTTTTTAAGATATAGACGAAACAAAAACTGCTCCGGAATCTTTGTATGAAGGTCAAATACATAAGAAAAAAATATTTTTTCAATTTTCAATTTTTTGGTACCACATTTCAAATTTAAATTTTTCTTAAAAATTTAAAGGCTGCCATTTTTAAACAAGATGACGGATGAAGCTGGCCAACGAACTCGGTCGAGACATTGGTATGTACTATGTACAAACGAAGTTACATCCAAATCGGTTCATAAATACGCCTTTTATCGCGTGACAAAATTCAGGACGTTTCAAAATGTCAGCCACGCTAGAAATTCAAAATGCAATAACTCAGCCATTTTTTAAGATATAGACGAAACAAAAACTGCTCCGGAATCTTTGTATAAAGGTCAAATGCATAAGAAAAAAATATTTTACCATTTTCAATTCTTTGGTACCACATTTCAAATTTAAAAATTTTTTAAAAATTTTAAATGGCCGCCATTTTGAAACAAAATGGCGGATGAAACTGGCCAACGCACTCGGTCGAGACATTGGTATGTACTATGTACATACCGAATTACATCCAAATCGGTTCATAAATTCGAGAGTTACAGTATGACAAAGGTCAGATATATATATATATATATGGATATATATATATATATATATATATATATATATATATATATATCAACTTTTGAACGGAGGGTGGTTTCGGGGTCTGGGGGTCATGATCGATGAAAATATACCAAAATTTTTTGAAATCGCTTTCCTCCGAACGGCTGCAATAGGTAGCTTTTTGTAATGAAAGCTACCTAAAATTCACACAGACGAACAACTTTAAAACCGAAATATTTTTACGTCATTCATTTCGAAATGTTCTTATTTAGTAGGAAATTAATTTTCAGCCGTGCACCGGAATTTAATTTGAAAATATTGCGTGTTTTGTATCCGGTACATCAGTTTTCAAGGTTTCCTAACAGTGGTTTCATTGTTTAAACAATGTATTTGGTTTTACTTTATTTTACACTTGTAAAAATTCACACAGGCGAACAACATTAAAACCGAAATATTTTTACGTGAATCATTTCGAAATGTGCTTATTTATTAGGAAATTAATTTTCAGCTGTGCACCAGATGTTAATTCGAAAATATTGCGTGTTTTGTATTCTGTATATCAGTTTTTAGGATTTCCTAACAATGCTTTCATTGTTTAAACAACGTATTACGTTTACATTAATTTTACATTTCTAAAAATTCAAACAGGCCAACACCTTAGAACCGATTAATTTTTACGTCATTCAATTGGAAATGTGCTTATTTATTAGGAAATGAATTTTCAGCCGTGCGCCGGAATTTAATTCGAAAATATTGCGTGATTTGTATTCGGTATATCAGTTTCCAGGATTTCCTAACAATGGTTTCACTGTTTAAACAATGTATTCGGTTTCAGTTTATTTTAAATTTCTAAAAATTCACGCAGGCGAACAAGTTTAAAACCGAAATATTTTTACGTCAATCATTTCGAAATGTGCTTATTTAGTAGGAAATTAATTTTCAGCCGTGCACCAGAATTTAATTCGAAAATATTGCGTGTTTAGTAATCGGTATATCAGTTTTTAGGATTTCCGAAGAATGGTTTCATTGTTTAAACAATGTATTGCGTTTACATTAATTTTACATTTCTAAAAATTCAAACAGGCCAAACCGTTTAGAACCAATTAAATTTTACGTCATTCAATTGGAAATGTGCTTATTTATTAGGAAATGAATTTTCAGCCGTGCACCGGAATTTAATTCAAAAATATTGCGTATTTTATATTCGATATATCAGTTTCCAGGATTTCCTAACAATGGTTTCATTGTTTAAACAATTTATTCGGTTTCACTTTATTTTACATTTCTAAAAATTCACACAGGCGAACAAGTTTAAAACCGAAATATTTTTACGTCAATCGTTTCGAAATGTGCCTATTTATTAGAAAATTAATTTTCAGCCGTGCACCAGAATTTAATTCGAAAATATTGCGTGTTTTGTATTCGGTATATCAGTTTTTAGGATTTCCTAACAATGGTTTCATTTTTTAAACAATGTATTACGTTTACATTAATTTTACATTTCTAAAAATTCAAACAGGCCAACACCTTAGAACCGATTATTTTTTACGCAATTCATTTGGAAATGTGCTTATTTATTAGGAAATGAATTTTCAGCCGTGCGCCGGAATTTAATTCGAAAATATTGCGTGTTTTGTATTCGGTATATCAGTTTAAAGGATTTCCTAACAATGGTTTCATTGTTTAAACAATGTATTCGGTTTCACTTTATTTTACATTTCTAAAAATTCACACAGACGAACAACTTTAAAACCGAAATATTTTTACGTGAATAATTTCGAAATGCGCTTATTTATTAGGAAATTAATTTTCAGCCGTGCACCAGATGTTAATTCGAAAATATTGCGTGTTTTGAATTCGGTATATCAGTTATCAGGATTTCTAACAATGGTTTCATTGTTTAAACGATGTATTCTGTTTTTCTTTATTTTACATTTCTAAAAATTTACACAATCTAACAGCTTTAAAACCGACATAGTTTTTCGTCATTCATTTCGAAATGTGCTTATTTAGTAGGAAATTCATCTTCAGCCGTGCACCAGAATTTAATTCGAAAATATTGCGTGTTTTGAATTCGGTATATCAGTTTTCAGGATTTCCTAACAATGGTTTCATTGTTTAAACAATGTATTACGTTTACATTAATTTTACATTTCTAAAAATTCAAACAGGCCAACACCTTTAGAACCGATTAATTTTTACGTCATTCAATGGGAAATGTGCTTATTTATTAGGAAATTAATTTTCATACGTGCACCGGAATTTAATTCGAAAATATTCCGTGTTTTGTATTCGGTATATCAGTTTTCAGGATTTCCTAACAATGGTTTCATTGTTTAAACAATTTATTCGGTTTCACTTTATTTTACATTTCTAAAAATTCACACAGGCGAACAAGTTTAAAACCGAAATATATTTACGTCAATCATTTCGAAATTTACTTATTTATTAGGAAATTAATTTTCAGCCGTGCACCGGAATTTAATTCGAAAATATTGTGTGTTTTGTATTCGATATATCAGTTTCCTGGATTTCTTAACCATGGTTTCATTGTTTAAAAAATGTATTACGTTTACATTAATTTTACATTTCTAAAAATTCAAACAGGCCAACACCTTAGAACCGATTAATTTTTACGTCATTCAATTGGAAATGTGCTTATTTATTAGGAAATGAATTTTCAGCCGTGCGCCGGAATTTAATTCGAAAATATTGCGTGATTTGTATTCGGTATATCAGTTTCCAGGATTTCCTAACAATGGTTTCACTGTTTAAAAAATGTATTCGGTTTCAGTTTATTTTAAATTTCTAAAAATTCACGCTGGCGAACAAGTTTAAAACCGAAATATTTTTACGTCAATAATTTCGAAATGTGCTTATTTAGTAGGAAATTAATTTTCAGCCATGCACCAGAATTTAATTCGAAAATATTGCGTGTTTTGTAATCGGTATATCAGTTTTTAGGATTTCCGAAGAATGGTTTCATTGTTTAAACATTGTATTGCGTTTACATTAATTTTACATTTCTAAAAATTCAAACAGGCCAAACCGTTTAGAACCAATTAAATTTTACGTCATTCAATTGGAAATGTGCTTATTTATTAGGAAATGAATTTTCAGCCGTGCACCGGAATTTAATTTGAAAATATTGCGTGTTTTATATTCGGTATATCAGTTTCCAGGATTTCCTAACAATGGTTTCAATGTTTAAACAATTTATTCGGTTTCACTTTATTTTACATTTCTAAAAATTCACACAGGCGAACAAGTTTAAAACCGAAATATTTTTACGTCAATCATTTCGAAATGTGCCTATTTATTAGAAAATTAATTTTCAGCCGTGCACCAGAATTTAATTCGAAAATATTGCGTGTTTTGTATTCGGTATATCAGTTTTTAGGATTTCCTAACAATGATTTCATTGTTTAAACAACGTATTACGTTTACATTAATTTTACATTTCTAAAAATTCAAACAGGCCAACACCTTAGAACCGATTAATTTTTACGTCATTCAATTGGAAATGTGCTTATTTATTAGGAAATGAATTTTCAGCCGTGCGCCGGAATTTAATTCGAAAATATTGCGTTCTTTGTATTCGGTATATCAGTTTCCAGGATTTCCTAACAATGGTTTCATTGTTTAAACAATATATTTGGTTTCACTTTATTTATATTTCTAAAAATTCACACAGACGAACAACTTTAAAACCGAAATATTTTTACGTCATTCATTTTGAAATGTGCTTATTTAGTAGGAAATTAATTTTCAGCCGTGCACCGGAATTTAATTCGAAAACATTGCGTGTTTTTTATCCGGTACATCAGTTTTCAAGGTTTCCTAACAATGGTTTCATTGTTTAAACAATGTATTCGGTTTCAGTTTATTTTAAATTTCTAAAAATTCACGCAGGCGAACAACTTTAAAACCGAAATATTTTTACATCAATCATTTCGAAATGTGCCTATTTATTAGGAAATTAATTTTCCGCCGTGCACCAGCATTTAATTCGAAAATATTGCGTGCTTTGTATTCGGTATATCAGTTTCCAGGATTTCTTAACAATGGTTTCATTGTTTAAACAATTTATTCGGTTTCACTTTATTTTACATTTCTAAAAATTCACACAGGCGAACAAGTTTAAAACCGAAATATTTTTACTTCAATCATTCCGAAATGTGCTTATTTAGTAGGAAATTAATTTTCTGCCGTGCACCAGATATTAATTCGAAAATATTGCGTGTTTTGTATTCGGTATATCAGTTTCCAGGATTTCCTATCAATGGTTACATTGTTTAAACAATTTATTCGGTTTCAGTTTATTTTAAATTTCTAAAAATTCACGCAGGCGAACAACTTTAAAACCGAAATATTTTAACGTCAATCATTTCGAAATGTGCTTATTTATTAGGAAATTAATTTTCCGCCGTGCACCAGCATTTAATTCGAAAATATTGCGTGCTTTGTATTCGGTATATCAGTTTCCAGGATTTCTTAACAATGGTTTCATTGTTTAAACTATTTATTCGGTTTCACTTTATTTTACATTTCTAAAAATTCACACAGGCGAACAAGTTTAAAACCGAAATATTTTTACGTCAATCATTTCGAAATGTGCTTATTTAATAGAAAATTAATTTTCAGCCGTGCACCAGAATTTAATTCGAAAATATTGCGTGTTTTGTATTCGGTATATCAGTTTTTAGGATTTCGTAACAATGGTTTCATTGTTTAAACAATATATTCGGTTTCAAATTATTTTACATTTCTAAAAATTCACACAGGCGAACAAGTTTAAAACCGAAATATTTTTACGTCAATCATTTCGAAATGTGCTTATTTAGTAGGAAATTAATTTTCAGCCGTGCACCAGAATTTAATTCGAAAATATTGCGTGTTTAGTAATCGGTATATCAGTTTTTAGGATTTCCGAAGAATGGTTTCATTGTTTAAACAATGTATTGCGTTTACATTAATTTTACATTTCTAAAAATTCAAACACGCCAAACCGTTTAGAACCAATTAAATTTTACGTCATTCAATTGGAAATGTGCTTATTTATTAGGAAATGAATTTTCAGCCATGCACCGGAATTTAATTCAAAAATATTGCGTATTTTATATTCGATATATCAGTTTCCAGGATTTCCTAACAATGGTTTCATTGTTTAAACAATTTATTCGGTTTCACTTTATTTTACATTTCTAAAAATTCACACAGGCGAACAAGTTTAAAACCGAAATATTTTTACGTCAATCGTTTCGAAATGTGCCTATTTATTAGAAAATTAATTTTCAGCCGTGCACCAGAATTTAATTCGAAAATATTGCGTGTTTTGTATTCGGTATATCAGTTTTTAGGATTTCTAACAATGGTTTCATTTTTTAAACAATGTATTACGTTTACATTAATTTTACATTTCTAAAAATTCAAACAGGCCAACACCTTAGAACCGATTATTTTTTACGTAATTCATTTGGAAATGTGCTTATTTATTAGGAAATGAATTTTCAGCCGTGCGCCGGAATTTAATTCGAAAATATAGCGTGTTTTGTATTCGGTATATCAGTTTAAAGGATTTCCTAACAATGGTTTCATTGTTTAAACAATGTATTCGGTTTCACTTTATTTTACATTTCTAAAAATTCACACAGACGAACAACTTTAAAACCGAAATATTTTTACGTGAATAATTTCGAAATGCGCTTATTTATTAGGAAATTAATTTTCAGCCGTGCACCAGATGTTAATTCGAAAATATTGCGTGTTTTGAATTCGGTATATCAGTTATCAGGATTTCTAACAATGGTTTCATTGTTTAAACGATGTATTCTGTTTTTCTTTATTTTACATTTCTAAAAATTTACACAATCGAACAGCTTTAAAACCGACATAGTTTTTCGTCATTCATTTCGAAATGTGCTTATTTAGTAGGAAATTCATCTTCAGCCGTGCACCAGAATTTAATTCGAAAATATTGCGTGTTTTGAATTCGGTATATCAGTTTTCAGGATTTCCTAACAATGGTTTCATTGTTTAAACAATGTATTACGTTTACATTAATTTTACATTTCTAAAAATTCAAACAGGCCAACACCTTTAGAACCGATTAATTTTTACGTC
Organism: Maratus speciosus; assembly: GCA_963932465.1. Classification (NCBI taxonomy): domain Eukaryota; kingdom Metazoa; phylum Arthropoda; class Arachnida; order Araneae; family Salticidae; genus Maratus; species Maratus speciosus. Next base: position 139,520,523 of record OZ010799.1, read on the forward strand.
ATTCAATGGGAAATGTGCTTATTTATTAGGAAATTAATTTTCAGCCGTGCACCGGAATTTAATTCAAAAATATTGCGTATTTTATATTCGATATATCAGTTTCCAGGATTTCCTAACAATGGTTTCATTGTTTAAACAATTTATTCGGTTTCACTTTATTTTACATTTCTAAAAATTCACACAGGCGAACAAGTTTAAAACCGAAATATTTTTACGTCAATCGTTTCGAAATGTGCCTATTTATTAGAAAATTAATTTTCAGCCGTGCACCAGAATTTAATTCGAAAATATTGCGTGTTTTGTATTCGGTATATCAGTTTCCAGGATTTCCTAACAATGGTTTCATTGTTTAAACAATTTATTCGGTTTCACTTTATTTTACATTTCTAAAATTTCACACAGGCGAACAACTTTAAAACCGAAATATTTTTACGTCAATCATTTCGAAATTTACTTATTTATTAGGAAATGAATTTTCAGCCGTGCGCCGGAATTTAATTCGAAAATATTGCGTGTTTTGTATTCGGTATATCAGTTTAAAGGATTTCCTAACAATGATTTCATTGTTTAAACAACGTATTACGTTTACATTAATTTTACATTTCTAAAAATTCAAACAGGCCAACACCTTAGAACCGATTAATTTTTACGTCATTCAATTGGAAATGTGCTTATTTATTAGGAAATGAATTTTCAGCCGTGCGCCGGAATTTAATTCGAAAATATTGCGTTCTTTGTATTCGGTATATCAGTTTCCAGGATTTCCTAACAATGGTTTCATTGTTTAAACAATATATTTGGTTTCACTTTATTTATATTTCTAAAAATTCACACAGACGAACAACTTTAAAACCGAAATATTTTTACGTCATTCATTTTGAAATGTGCTTATTTAGTAGGAAATTAATTTTCAGCCGTGCACCGGAATTTAATTCGAAAACATTGCGTGTTTTTTATCCGGTACATCAGTTTTCAAGGTTTCCTAACAATGGTTTCATTGTTTAAACAATGTATTCGGTTTCAGTTTATTTTAAATTTCTAAAAATTCACGCAGGCGAACAACTTTAAAACCGAAATATTTTTACATCAATCATTTCGAAATGTGCCTATTTATTAGGAAATTAATTTTCCGCCGTGCACCAGCATTTAATTCGAAAATATTGCGTGCTTTGTATTCGGTATATCAGTTTCCAGGATTTCTTAACAATGGTTTCATTGTTTAAACAATTTATTCGGTTTCACTTTATTTTACATTTCTAAAAATTCACACAGGCGAACAAGTTTAAAACCGAAATATTTTTACTTCAATCATTCCGAAATGTGCTTATTTAGTAGGAAATTAATTTTCTGCCGTGCACCAGATATTAATTCGAAAATATTGCGTGTTTTGTATTCGGTATATCAGTTTCCAGGATTTCCTATCAATGGTTACATTGTTTAAACAATTTATTCGGTTTCAGTTTATTTTAAATTTCTAAAAATTCACGCAGGCGAACAACTTTAAAACCGAAATATTTTTACGTCAATCATTTCGAAATGTGCTTATTTATTAGGAAATTAATTTTCCGCCGTGCACCAGCATTTAATTCGAAAATATTGCGTGCTTTGTATTCGGTATATCAGTTTCCAGGATTTCTTAACAATGGTTTCATTGTTTAAACTATTTATTCGGTTTCACTTTATTTTACATTTCTAAAAATTCACACAGGCGAACAAGTTTAAAACCGAAATATTTTTACGTCAATCATTTCGAAATGTACTTATTTAATAGAAAATTAATTTTCAGCCGTGCACCAGAATTTAATTCGAAAATATTGCGTGTTTTGTATTCGGTATATCAGTTTTTAGGATTTCGTAACAATGGTTTCATTGTTTAAACAATATATTCGGTTTCAAATTATTTTACATTTCTAAAAATTCACACAGGCGAACAAGTTTAAAACCGAAATATTTTTACGTCAATCATTTCGAAATGTGCTTATTTAGTAGGAAATTAATTTTCAGCCGTGCACCAGAATTTAATTCGAAAATATTGCGTGTTTAGTAATCGGTATATCAGTTTTTAGGATTTCCGAAGAATGGTTTCATTGTTTAAACAATGTATTGCGTTTACATTAATTTTACATTTCTAAAAATTCAAACACGCCAAACCGTTTAGAACCAATTAAATTTTACGTCATTCAATTGGAAATGTGCTTATTTATTAGGAAATGAATTTTCAGCCATGCACCGGAATTTAATTCAAAAATATTGCGTATTTTATATTCGATATATCAGTTTCCAGGATTTCCTAACAATGGTTTCATTGTTTAAACAATTTATTCGGTTTCACTTTATTTTACATTTCTAAAAATTCACACAGGCGAACAAGTTTAAAACCGAAATATTTTTACGTCAATCGTTTCGAAATGTGCCTATTTATTAGAAAATTAATTTTCAGCCGTGCACCAGAATTTAATTCGAAAATATTGCGTGTTTTGTATTCGGTATATCAGTTTTTAGGATTTCTAACAATGGTTTCATTTTTTAAACAATGTATTACGTTTACATTAATTTTACATTTCTAAAAATTCAAACAGGCCAACACCTTAGAACCGATTATTTTTTACGTAATTCATTTGGAAATGTGCTTATTTATTAGGAAATGAATTTTCATCCGTGCGCCGGAATTTAATTCGAAAATATAGCGTGTTTTGTATTCGGTATATCAGTTTAAAGGATTTCCTAACAATGGTTTCATTGTTTAAACAATGTATTCGGTTTCACTTTATTTTACATTTCTAAAAATTCACACAGACGAACAACTTTAAAACCGAAATATTTTTACGTGAATAATTTCGAAATGCGCTTATTTATTAGGAAATTAATTTTCAGCCGTGCACCAGATGTTAATTCGAAAATATTGCGTGTTTTGAATTCGGTATATCAGTTATCAGGATTTCTAACAATGGTTTCATTGTTTAAACGATGTATTCTGTTTTTCTTTATTTTACATTTCTAAAAATTTACACAATCGAACAGCTTTAAAACCGACATAGTTTTTCGTCATTCATTTCGAAATGTGCTTATTTAGTAGGAAATTCATCTTCAGCCGTGCACCAGAATTTAATTCGAAAATATTGCGTGTTTTGAATTCGGTATATCAGTTTTCAGGATTTCCTAACAATGGTTTCATTGTTTAAACAATGTATTACGTTTACATTAATTTTACATTTCTAAAAATTCAAACAGGCCAACACCTTTAGAACCGATTAATTTTTACGTCATTCAATGGGAAATGTGCTTATTTATTAGGAAATTAATTTTCAGCCGTGCACCGGAATTTAATTCAAAAATATTGCGTATTTTATATTCGATATATCAGTTTCCAGGATTTCCTAACAATGGTTTCATTGTTTAAACAATTTATTCGGTTTCACTTTATTTTACATTTCTAAAAATTCACACAGGCGAACAAGTTTAAAACCGAAATATTTTTACGTCAATCGTTTCGAAATGTGCCTATTTATTAGAAAATTAATTTTCAGCCGTGCACCAGAATTTAATTCGAAAATATTGCGTGTTTTGTATTCGGTATATCAGTTTCCAGGATTTCCTAACAATGGTTTCATTGTTTAAACAATTTATTCGGTTTCACTTTATTTTACATTTCTAAAATTTCACACAGGCGAACAACTTTAAAACCGAAATATTTTTACGTCAATCATTTCGAAATTTACTTATTTATTAGGAAATGAATTTTCAGCCGTGCGCCGGAATTTAATTCGAAAATATTGCGTGTTTTGTATTCGGTATATCAGTTTAAAGGATTTCCTAACAATGGTTTCATTGTTTAAACAATGTATTCGGTTTCACTTTATTTTACATTTCTAAAAATTCGCACAGACGAAGAACTTTAAAACCGAAATATTTTTACGTGAATAATTTCGAAATGCGCTTATTTATTAGGAAATTAATTTTCAGCCGTGCACCAGATGTTAATTCGAAAATATTGCGTGTTTTGAATTCGGTATATCAGTTATCAGGATTTCTAACAAGGTTTCATTGTTTAAACGATGTATTCTGTTTTTCTTTATTTTACATTTCTAAATATTTACACAATCGAACAGCTTTAAAACCGACATAGTTTTTCGTCATTCATTTCGAAATGTGCTTATTTAGTAGGAAATTCATCTTCAGCCGTGCACCAGAATTTAATTCGAAAATATTGCGTGTTTTGAATTCGGTATATCAGTTTTCAGGATTTCCTAACAATGGTTTCATTGTTTAAACAATGTATTACGTTTACATTAATTTTACATTTCTAAAAATTCAAACAGGCCAACACCTTTAGAACCGATTAATTTTTACGTCATTCAATGGGAAATGTGCTTATTTATTAGGAAATGAATTTTCATACGTGCACCGGAATTTAATTCGAAAATATTGCGTGTTTTGTATTCGGTATATCAGTTTTCAGGATTTCCTAACAATGGTTTCATTGTTTAAACAATTTATTCGGTTTCACTTTATTTTACATTTCTAAAAATTCACACAGGCGAACAAGTTTAAAACCGAAATATTTTTATGTCAATCATTTCGAAATGTGCTTATTTATTAGGAAATTAATTTTCAGCCGTGCACCAGAATTTAATTCAAAAATAATGCGTGTTTTGTATTCGGTATATCAGTTTCCAGGATTTCCTAACAATGGTTTCATTGTTTAAACAATTTATTCGGTTTCACTTTATTTTACATTTCTAAAATTTCACACAGGCGAACAAATTTAAAACCGAAATATTTTTACGTCAATCATTTCGAAATTTACTTATTTATTAGGAAATTAATTTTCAGCCGTGCACCGGAATTTAATTCGAAAATATTGTGTGTTTTGTATTCGATATATCAGTTTCCTGGATTTCTTAACCATGGTTTCATTGTTTAAAAAATGTATTACGTTTACATTAATTTTACATTTCTAAAAATTCAAACAGGCCAACACCTTAGAACCGATTAATTTTTACGTCATTCAATTGGAAATGTGCTTATTTATTAGGAAATGAATTTTCAGCCGTGCGCTGGAATTTAATTCGAAAATATTGCGTGATTTGTATTCGGTATATCAGTTTCCAGGATTTCCTAACAATGGTTTCACTGTTTAAACAATGTATTGCGTTTACATTAATTTTACATTTCTAAAAATTCAAACAGGCCAAACCGTTTAGAACCAATTAAATTTTACGTCATTCAATTGGAAATGTGCTTATTTATTAGGAAATGAATTTTCTGCCGTGCACCGGAATTTAATTTGAAAATATTGCGTGTTTTATATTCGGTATATCAGTTTCCAGGATTTCCTAACAATGGTTTCATTGTTTAAACAATTTATTACGTTTACATTAATTTTACATTTCTAAAAATTCAAACAGGCCAACACCTTAGAACCGATTAATTTTTACGTCATTCAATTGGAAATGTGCTTATTTATTAGGAAATGAATTTTCAGCCGTGCGCTGGAATTTAATTCGAAAATATTGCGTGATTTGTATTCGGTATATCAGTTTCCAGGATTTCCTAACAATGGTTTCACTGTTTAAACAATGTATTGCGTTTACATTAATTTTACATTTCTAAAAATTCAAACAGGCCAAACCGTTTAGAACCAATTAAATTTTACGTCATTCAATTGGAAATGTGCTTATTTATTAGGAAATGAATTTTCTGCCGTGCACCGGAATTTAATTTGAAAATATTGCGTGTTTTATATTCGGTATATCAGTTTCCAGGATTTCCTAACAATGGTTTCATTGTTTAAACAATTTATTCGGTTTCACTTTATTTTACATTTCTAAAAATTCACACAGGCGAACAAGTTTAAAACCGAAATATTTTTACGTCAATCATTTCGAAATGTGCCTATTTATTAGAAAATTAATTTTCAGCCGTGCACCAGAATTTAATTCGAAAATATTGCGTGTTTTGTATTCGGTATATCAGTTTTTAGGATTTCCTAACAATGGTTTCATTGTTTAAACAACGTATTACGTTTACATTAATTTTACATTTCTAAAAATTCAAACAGGCCAACACCTTAGAACCGATTAATTTTTACGTCATTCAATTGGAAATGTGCTTATTTATTAGGAAATGAATTTTCAGCCGTGCGCCGGAATTTCATTTGAAAATATTGCGTATTTTGTATCCGGTACATCCGTTTTCAAGGTTTCCTAACAATGGTTTCATTGTTTAAACAATGTATTCGGTTTTACTTTATTTTACACTTCTAAAAATTCACACAGGCAAACAACATTAAAACCGAAATATTTTTACGTCAATCATTTCGAAATGTGCTTATTTATTAGGAAATTAATTTTCCGCCGTGCACCAGCATTTAATTCGAAAATATTGCGTGCTTCGTATTCGGTATATCAGTTTCCAGGATTTCTTAACAATGGTTTCATTGTTTAAACAATTTATTCGGTTTCACTTTATTTTACATTTCTAAAAATTCACACAGGCGAACAAGTTTAAAACCGAAATATTTTTACGTCAATCATTTCGAAATGTGCTTATTTAATAGAAAATTAATTTTCAGCCGTGCACCAGAATTTAATTCGAAAATATTGCGTGTTTTGTATTCGGTATATCAGTTTTTAGGATTTCCTAACAATGGTTTCATTGTTTAAACAATATATTCGGTTTCAAATTATTTTATATTTCTAAAAATTCACACAGACGAACAACTTTAAAACCGAAATATTTTTACGTCATTCATTTCGAAATGTGCTTATTTAGTAGGAAATTAATTTTCAGCCGTGCACCGGAATTTCATTTGAAAATATTGCGTATTTTGTATGCGGTACATCCGTTTTCAAGGTTTCCTAACAATGGTTTCATTGTTTAAACAATGTATTCGGTTTTACTTTATTTTACACTTCTAAAAATTCACACAGGCAAACAACATTAAAACCGAAATATTTTTACGTGAATAATTTCGAAATGCGCTTATTTATTAGGAAATTAATTTTCAGCCGTGCACCAGATGTTAATTCGAAAATGTTGCGTGTTTTGTATTCGGTATATCAGTTTTTAGGATTTCCTAACAATGGTTTCATTGATTAAACAATATATTCGGTTTCAAATTATTTTATATTTCTAAAAATTCACACAGACGAACAACTTTAAAACCGAAATATTTTTACGTCATTCATTTCGAAATGTTCTTATTTAGTAGGAAATTAATTTTCAGCCGTGCACCGGAATTTAATTTGAAAATATTGCGTGTTTTGTATCCGGTACATCAGTTTTCAAGGTTTCCTAACAGTGGTTTCATTTTTTAAACAATGTATTTGGTTTTACTTTATTTTACACTTCTAAAAATTCACGCAGGCGAACAACTTTAAAACCGAAATATTTTTACGTCAATCATTTCGAAATGTACCTATTTATTAGGAAATTAATTTTCCGCCGTGCACCAGCATTTAATTCGAAAATATTGCGTGCTTTGTATTCGGTATATCAGTTTCCAGGATTTCCTAACAATGGTTTCATTGTTTAAACAATATATTTGGTTTCACTTTATTTATATTTCTAAAAATTCACACAGACGAACAACTTTAAAACCGAAATATTTTTACGTCATTCATTTCGAAATGTGCTTATTTAGTAGGAAATTAATTTTCAGCCGTGCACCGGAATTTAATTCGAAAACATTGCGTGTTTTTTATCCGGTACATCAGTTTTCAAGGTTTCCTAACAATGGTTTCATTGTTTAAACAATGTATTCGGTTTCAGTTTATTTTAAATTTCTAAAAATTCACGCAGGCGAACAACTTTAAAACCGAAATATTTTTACGTCAATCATTTCGAAATGTGCCTATTTATTAGGAAATTAATTTTCCGCCGTGCACCAGCATTTAATTCGAAAATATTGCGTGCTTTGTATTCGGTATATCAGTTTCCAGGATTTCTTAACAATGGTTTCATTGTTTAAACAATTTATTCGGTTTCACTTTATTTTACATTTCTAAAAATTCACACAGGCGAACAAGTTTAAAACCGAAATATTTTTACTTCAATCATTTCGAAATGTGCTTATTTAGTAGGAAATTAATTTTCTGCCGTGCACCAGATATTAATTCGAAAATATTGCGTGTTTTGTATTCGGTATATCAGTTTCCAGGATTTCCTAACAATGGTTACATTGTTTAAACAATTTATTCGGTTTCAGTTTATTTTAAATTTCTAAAAATTCACGCAGGCGAACAACTTTAAAACCGAAATATTTTTACGTCAATCATTTCGAAATGTGCTTATTTATTAGGAAATTAATTTTCCGCCGTGCACCAGCATTTAATTCGAAAATATTGCGTGCTTTGTATTCGGTATATCAGTTTCCAGGATTTCTTAACAATGGTTTCATTGTTTAAACAATTTATTCGGTTTCACTTTATTTTACATTTCTAAAAATTCACACAGGCGAACAAGTTTAAAACCGAAATATTTTTACGTCAATCATTTCGAAATGTGCTTATTTAATAGAAAATTAATTTTCAGCCGTGCACCAGAATTTAATTCGAAAATATTGCGTGTTTTGTATTCGGTATATCAGTTTTTAGGATTTCCTAACAATGGTTTCATTGTTTAAACAATGTAATACGTTTATATTAATTTTACATTTCTAAAAATTCAAACAGGCCAACACCTTAGAACCGATTAATTTTTACGTCATTCAATTGGAAATGCGCTTATTTATTAGGAAATGAATTTTCAGCCGTGCGCCGGAATTTAATTCGAAAATATTGCGTGTTTTGTATTCGGTATATCAGTTTCCAGGATTTCCTAACAATGGTTTCATTGTATAAACAATGTATTCGGTTTTACTTTATTTTACACTTCTAAAAATTCACACAGGGGAACAACATTAAAACCGAAATATTTTTATGTGAATAATTTTGAAATGCGCTTATTTATTAGGAAATTAATTTTTAGCCGTGCAGCAGATGTTAATTCGAAAATATTGCGTGTTTTGTATTCGGTATATCAGTTTTTAGGATTTCCTAACAATGGTTTCATTGTTTAAACAATGTATTACGTTTACATTAATTTTACATTTCTAAAAATTCAAACAGGCCAACACCTTAGAACCGATTAATTTTTACGTCATTCAATTGGAAATGTGCTTATTTATTAGGAAATGAATTTTCAGTCGTGCGCCGGAATTTAATTCGAAAATATTGCGTGTTTTGTATTCGGTATATCAGTTTCCACACTGTTAAAATTTTTGCAGCATTCTGGCAGGTCATTCGACCGTTTTTTGAAAAAATGGTTTCATAACCATAATTGAACTACATTCTGGCCATAAATTGGCCAATAATATGGTCAGAATAGTGTTAAAATTACGGTTGCGTAACCGTTTTTGGAGAAAACGGTCGAATGACCTGCCAGAATGCTGCAAATTTTTAACAGTGCAGGATTTCCTAACAATGGTTTCATTGTTTAAACAATGTATTCGGTTTCACTTTATTTTACATTTCTAAAAATTCACACAGACGAACAACTTTAAAACCGAAATATTTTTACGTCATTCATTTCGAAATGTGCTTATTTAGTAGGAAATTAATTTTCAGCCGTGCACCGGAATTTCATTTGAAAATATTGCGTATTTTGTATCCGGTACATCCGTTTTCAAGGTTTCCTAACAATGGTTTCATTCTTTAAACAATGTATTCGGTTTTACTTTATTTTACACTTCTAAAAATTCACACAGGCAAACAACATTAAAACCGAAATATTTTTACGTGAATAATTTCGAAATGCGCTTATTTATTAGGAAATTAATTTTCAGCCGTGCACCAGATGTTAATTCGAAAATGTTGCGTGTTTTGTATTCGGTATATCAGTTTTTAGGATTTCCTAACAATGGTTTCATTGTTTAAACAATATATTCGGTTTCAAATTATTTTATATTTCTAAAAAGTCCTTCCGGCCAGTGCCGGGAGAAAGAGGTAGCTTTCATATTCCTTATTTTAAAAAAGCCAACTTATATTATTCAAGCACACGGAGCTCAATTTAGTGGAAACCGAATATAGGAGATTCAATACTAATTTTTATCAATACTAAATCATTATGAATGAGAATTTCGCGAAATTAGTCAGCTTTATCCAAGCTCTTTTATTTAAAGTAACTTATATTTGGCTGAGATGTTGATGTATACAATCCACATGCCTTCTTACATGGAAATAGGCGAATACGTGTGTTATCGCGTGACAAATACAAGATCGTTTCAAAATGTTAGCCATACTAGAAATTCAAAGTGCTATAATCCAACCATTTTTTAAGATATAAACAAAAGAACAAATTTTCAGAAACAAAATCTGCTCCGGAATCTTTGTATCAAGGTCAAACACGTAAGAAAAAAATATTTATCAATTTTCAATTTTTCGGTACCACATTTCAAATTTTAAATTTAAAAAAATTAAATGGCGCCATTTTTCAAAAATCTTTTTCATTTTCCAATTTTTTAATACCTCATTTTAAATTTTAAATTTTAAATTTAATTTTTTTTAAATGGCAACCCTTTTGAAACAAGATGACGAATGAAGCTGGCCAACGAACTCGGTCGAGACATTGGTATGTACCATGTACAGACCAAGTAACATCCAAATCGGTTCATAAATACGCATGTTATCACGTGACAAAAATCGGGTCGTTTTAAAATGTCAGCCACAATAGATATTCAAAATGCTATAACTCAGCCATTTTTTTAGATATAGATGAAACAAAAACTGTTCCGGAATCTTTGTATTAAGGTTAAACACATAAGAAAAAAATATTTTTCATTTTCAAATTTTTTGGTATCTCATTTTAAATTTTATTTTCTTTAAATTTTTTTAAATGGCCGCCATTTTGAAACAAGATGGCGGATGAAGCTGGCCAACGAACTCGGTCAAGATATTTGTATGTACTATGTACACACCAATGTACATCCAAATCTGTTCATAAATACGCCTGTTATCACGTGACAAATATCAGGACGTTTCAAAATGTCAGCCACGCTAGAAATTCAAAATGCTATAACTCAGCAATTTTTTAAGATATAGACGAAACAAAAACTGCTCCGGAATCTTTGTATCAAGGTCAAATACATAAGAAAAAAATATTTTTTCAATTTTCAATTTTTTGGTACCACATTTCAAATTTAAATTTTTCTTAAAAATTTAAAGGCTGCCATTTTTAAACAAGATGACGGATGAAGCTGGCCAACGAACTCGGTCGAGACATTGGTATGTACTATGTACAAACGAAGTTACATCCAAATCGGTTCATAAATACGCCTTTTATCGCGTGACAAAATTCAGGACGTTTCAAAATGTCAGCCACGCTAGAAATTCAAAATGCAATAACTCAGCCATTTTTTAAGATATAGACGAAACAAAAACTGCTCCGGAATCTTTGTATAAAGGTCAAATGCATAAGAAAAAAATATTTTACCATTTTCAATTCTTTGGTACCACATTTCAAATTTAAAAACTTTTTAAAAATTTTAAATGGCCGCCATTTTGAAACAAAATGGCGGATGAAACTGGCCAACGAACTCGGTCGAGACATTGGTATGTACTATGTACATACCGAATTACATCCAAATCGGTTCATAAATTCGAGAGTTACAGTATGACAAAGGTCAGATATATATATATATATATGGATATATATATATATATATATATATATCAACTTTTGAACGGAGGGTGGTTTCGGGGTCTGGGGGTCATGATCGATGAAAATATACCAAAATTTTTTGAAATCGCTTTCCTCCGAACGGCTGCAATAGGTAGCTTTTTGTAATGAAAGCTACCTAAAAATATTTTTCATGAAATCATTGCTTTATACAATTTTACTTCTTTATGTGAACAATAAATACATTTCAACTATGATTCATCTTAAAGATGGCAAGCTAAGAAAAAAATCTTAAAATAGAAAATTGGGGCACATAGTATTTTTAACTTTATCTGTTTATAAAATATAAAAATTGATATAATACTCTATGAAACTTAAAATTGCTTTGGAAGTTTGGAAGTTAATTTATTGAACACGTGATTTAAACAAATATATATATAATGAAACTATCCCGCAATGTAAATGTCTTTTTTATTTTTTTTAAAGAAGCGAGGCTTTTTTAGGTAGATTTCGTATGAAATACTACCTATTGGGATCGTTCCTATGTTGGATTTTCTGAAAACTTTTTGCAGATCTACACCGATCATGACCCCTAGAACCCAAAACCACCCTCAGTAAAAAACTTTATATAGCTATCTATCTATCTATCTATCTATCTATCTATATCTATATATATATATCACTTTCTTCTGGACACGATAACTTTCGTAATTCTGCACCAATCTCTTCCAAACTGATACATAAAATCAATGGGCATAAAATCTCGGACAAGTTCGTTAATGGGCAAAGTCGGACCAAGGGGATGGAAATAGGGAGGGGTTT